>JACCGJ010005887.1:0-21639 GCA_013407085.1 Atriophallophorus winterbourni
AAGAGTGATTTACAAAAAAATATGAGCCACCGATTTGTTCAGCATTGTCAAAATCATATGGCTCATATATCGTCTTGATCCCCTCACCACTCTAGAACGATCTTCACGCTAAAGTCTAGGCTTCAGTTTTCCTATCAATGAGTCATTTAACAAACCTTTAATTCTCTGTGTACTGTCCTCTTAATTCAACATTCCCATATTAGTCTCAGTTTGTGAGCTCACAGTCGTCTTTGTATAGTTTCGAGATATAATTGTGCATAAATGACAAATACAGCAAACGTACGGCATTTTGCTTTCATTGATCATTGTAATAGCATCAGCAGTCGGGTAACTGACAAAATATGTTAATAAATTTTATAAGAATTGAAGTGTATTCGACACGATCTACGCTACTTGGAAACCGCGATCTACATTGAATTCGGCAAAGCATTTCACTGTGTTCTATTCAAACAAATGCATTCCAAACACCGTAGTCTTATAGTGAAAGGACATATTTTAAGTTTGATTAAATATTTTCTGACTAACCATTATGTAGAATTCGAAGTTAACCTTGCTGACTCACCTCTACAATGTCTGAATTTCGGTGATTTTTAAGGATCATTTCTAAAATTCGTATGTTTACGTTTCATATGTGCCGCTTCATTTTTATGACTCACTAAAGACCACTTTGAAGAAATATCTTCAACACTAGCTTTGTTCTACGCTAGCAGTTCAATCACTTAATCACTTAATCTCAATTTATTCTTTAATTTTATTAAACCTGTTCAATCTTTCTGTTAAATCTGGTATATTCCCCCTCAAATGGAAACATTCTGTCATTATACCTCGGTTTAAAACAGGGAATTCGCACATCATCGCTAATTATCGCTCAATTAATCACACACCTTTTCTCTCTAGGCTATTCGAAAAGTTGATCAAGAACGCACTAATAGCTTACTTGGGCCCAAACGCTTTCTCTCCATTCCAACATGGCTTTTTAAATCAGAAGTCCTGCATTACCTGTCAGTTGGAATATTTGGACTATATAACCACCTCCATAGATCATGGATTAGCTGTATTGACAGTTTTCTTAGACATTACCAAAGCATTTGATAAGGTTCCTCATTCTCTTCTTCTTCGAAAATTTTCATCACTTGGTATTTCCGGACCCCTATTTAATTGGTTCTGTTCATATCTTTCTGATCGTACCTTCTCCGTTTCCGTTAATGGCATATCGTCTGAAACACAACCTATACCAAGTGGAGTCATTCAGGGTAGCGTACTAGGTCCTCTCTTTTTCCTTATATATATTAATGATGTGCAACATTTTGTAAAAAACTCAAAGCTCTTTATCTTTGCGGATGATAATAAACTTGTCTTAGCTTTTCCAGCCATAGAGATATCACAGGCTATAGACTCCCTCAACGATGATCTTTCAACTCTTCCAAGTTGGGGCTCACAATGGGGGTTAGAATTCTCAGCTTTGAAGACGCAATTCATGGGTATACGCTGCTCAATACCCCCTGCTAGTATCATTCTCAACAATACACCACTCGCACCTTCTAACGAAATCAAAGACTTAGGATTTAGGTATTCTTCATCTCTTAATTTCAACGAACAAGTAAGATTTCTCATAGCAAGAGCTAGACAGAATTTTGGTTTGATCAATCAAAAATTCCTCCTTCGTGAAAGTAGACTTAGTCTATATAAAATGAAAGTATTACCGCTTCTTGACTACTGTAATATAGCCTACTCTCACATTGCTAGGCGTGACTGTATACTCTTAGAAAGCCTTCAACGTAGAATTAGCGAAATCATGTTAGGCTACTCTAATCATTCATCTTATAAAGTACGATGCAGTCTACTAGACATTGACCCGCTATGGTTACGTAGAATTCGCCTTAATCTTTTTCTTTTCTTCCGAATCATCACAGAGCACCAAGTTAAGATTAGGTCCACAATGCGCTTCCAAGATTGTAATCGTTATGTACGACGTAACCGAATGAGGCTATTACATATTCCCCTTACTCGCACTAAAGTTCGACAACACGTCTTTTTTATTAGGTATGCGCATCTTTGGAATTCTCTTCCACTCCATTTTCGCATGTGCACATCTACAGGTAAATTTAAAACACTTGTAGATTCTCTTACTGCGCCATCGCTATGCACAATTATCGAAATAAACACTTCTATAGACAATATATTTTGTCATGGTATTCCTGGTTATTGAACCAATTGTAAGTATTTTGTACATTAGCACACGCATAGAACAGTTCACAATGTACAAAATACATTGTATTATTAAGTGTCAGGTTACCTAAGGTCTATGTATGTTGCATCAAAACCTGGGACTCGTAGTATATGTAACAATACTTATTGTATCTGTCTAGGCCTGGGCAACCTGACAGTATCTCAGCCCACATGCAGTCTATGACTGTGCGGCACTTTGCCTGGATCAGGCTTGTGCTTTCACTTCAATAGGCTTATTTCACCCACCTTTTGGTTTTAACATAGTCATCCTTGAATAAATAAAAAATTGTAACATCTAAAACAATAATTTTCTATGATTATCTATTTATAACGCTGCTGTACTGTCAGGTTACCTAAGGTCTAGGCATGTCTCGTCACATTGCTACACATCTTCATCGTAACCGTGCGTATTATAATCATTTTTACCATATGACCATATCCTTAACCGTGATCTTCTTATATTTAACCCATTTATGTATGAAAATATGGTTTACCATAATGTATTTATTGAAAAAAAGAAAACAACGCTAAAATGCAAAAAATACTGTTTTTGTGATCTTTTTATCGTTTATAATTGATTTACTATTTCTCTTTGAAAACCTCTCACCATGATGGTGAAGAGAATATCTTTAATTGTGTTTCAGTGTTTTCGACTCCCAAACTAACTCCGATACTGGCGCTTGCTCCTTCCGCATAAGACTGATTCTTCTATATGAACTGAAAGCCCTACTGCCGAACAGTTTTGGTTTCCCTCATTCGACAATTCTTCGACTTTCCTGGATCGTACAACCGGCCCAAACCTCATGCAATTTAAACCACAATCTCTCCTCATCCCCTCCATTTCCTAATGTTTTTTTTCAATTTATCTTCGGTTTTTATATACTTTTCTTCAATCACATCCACCAACATTCTGAAAAAGTCAATTTATATATTTATAAAAGAACTTTCTTTATTTCATAAATTTATTTTTACTGTGACAATGAAATCTTCATGCGCACCATTTCTTTTATAATTTTTTGTCTTTTATTATCTTTTTTTCAATCCATGCTCCAGAATCTATCGGATCCTCTTAATTTGCTTAATTTGATGCAATCTAGATGAATCTTTATTACTGTGTGACATTGCGCGAAAAAATTAACTTTCTTACCATTGTAAATTTACCATCCTTTATTAAACGGAAAAATATTCAAAAATTCCGCTTGATAAGGTCATTTTTACAATTTATTTATTTTGTACACATTGATAACCTGATCATGTTTTGCATGCCTTGGTTTACCAAGAATATAGTATTATTATTAATAATATTATTGAAATAAGTATGGGCGCAGAATATTTTTGTGTTATGTTTGAAAAACGCTAAATAATTTGAAGTGCATGCGATGAGAACACACTGTTTGTAGAGTAGAGAAAGAAATACATCACGTAAATTTCCGCTTTTTCAATTCGCTTGACATTCAGGTTACCATAAAATGAATCAATTGAATAACTTTCAAGTTTGTTTCAATCAACGACTATCTTATCCCAGCATTTTCTCGTATTAATTGATAAAATAAGTTACATAAGTAGACTAAGTTTTCATAATTCAAGCGATTCTAGTATTTGGAGACTGAATCCCATGCAGATGTTTCGCTGAGTTTCGATGTGCAATCTTCGCGAATCGCACGTCATTATCAGTGTTGTACATACGCCTGACTTCGATGTTTGTCTTTTGCGTCAGTTTTGCGTATTTAGATTAAATCTAGTAAATCATCGTTTACACACAAACCTAGTAGTTTGTTAGTGTCGCAAACCTTGATCCATTATATTATTGTGATCAGTATACTTTTCATATGATCGCAGATAACGAGAATAAAAGCAACAGACGCGGAAATTTTGACGGAGTTTTTTTCAACAGAATTTAGGATGTGGATTCGTCACATTGATGCTGATATTGACAAGAAGACAAGAATTTGTGAATAGTTGTACAGAGCGTTGTCTATTTTTCATTATATATATTTAACCCAAACATTCCTCTCAACAACACTGTAACTTAAATCACTCCAAAATACCACGATGTTTATCTATGGCAAGCTTTCAAATTTGCAAAACGAAGATGGTAATCTCAATTTAATCAGGCGCCATAGAGAGAGTACACGTATAACCGTTCGCCATTGTAGTAGCGCTCGCACTATATTTATAAATTAGGATCTATGGCGCGCTCCCTGTAGCAGCTTAGTTCTGTGAATTGCGTCCTATATTTCGCGCGGAAAATCGATTTACATGCAATATAGCTTAATCGGAGTCCATTTCTTACACAGAATAATTAAACTTTTATAAAGCATACAAGTGTCTGGTAGCAGCATCTTTTCAAAGACAGCCTAGTCGAACTATGCATTGATGGTTCATCTTAAACGAATGTTTATTTTCGTTCGTTTCTCACGTTCGATACCTTCTCATGAAATCGCTGATGAATAAACCAAACGTTCAGAGGTCATAGTTTTAAAAATGATCTCTTTGTCATGCCTAACATAATTCCGTGTGGTGAACTACAGTTGCACTTTCAGCCAGTTTCTACTGTTAACATTATCATTTTAAATTAACGAACAGCGCAGCTGGGGAGTTTTTGCACTCTCCCGCCTCCTGCATAGCAAGCACGAAATTGATTACAACTTTCGAAACAGAAAAACGACGTATCATGCGTACTTTCATTCGTAGTAGAACTTGTAATTGGATCTGCTGCAGAAACGCTGCGTGGCTTATGTTCCTATCGGAAGAGTGTTTGCGAAATTTGGAAGCATATCGACAGTTACGCAACCAGTGTTCGTCTCTTGTGCGTCACGATAAGCTAGATTACCATAACAAGTTACCTGCATGGTTTCTGAACAACCGAAAACTGCTATACCGTCATATAAATGACAACAGAAAGGTGAAAACTAGTATCCCCCACTGAAATTGAAGGCGACTCCACATAGACTTCTATGCAAGTCGCAAATACACTGAAGGATCACTACATGCCGGTATTCCAGAATTGCCAACAATTTTCTTTGAATATCATCCCACACCCACCTATACTCTCTGCTATTCTGTTTACCGTTGAACATGTATATAACAAGATTATGCAGCTCCGTGAAAATTCATCACATGGAGTAGACCGGATTACACCCAAAGCATTGCTTGCGATTGCTGCGCAAATTTGTGAACCACTTTCCATGTACTTCAAACGTTTGTTCGATACCTCCAATTTTCGCGAAAATTGGAAACAGGGTGTCCCTACCCCTATCTATAAATGTGGAAACCGCAGTGATCCTGCGAATTACTGCCCAGCCAATCTGCTCCGTGCGCTTTCCAACGTAATGAAATCTATTGTATCCGATGATTTGATGGCTTTTATGGAGAACACGAATGCTGTCGCTTCCCGACCAGTTACCGTCGCATCCGATGGGATCTGATACTCGTTTTCCAGATCCTTAAGGCAAGCGAACTTCCGTGCCATGGATTGCTTTTGATGGCAACCAGTTCTGGAACCCAGGGACATGTCTTCAAGCTAGCCCACCAGGTACCAAAAACAACCAGAATTAGAAGCGTCAGTCAACTGGCAGGCAGTCCATTTTTGTCAGTTGAAGCATTTAGAATACTGTATCCAGGCTTGGAAGCCGTATTACCAGAAGGATATCGTGCAGCTAGAAAAAGGTACAGAAGCTGGCCACTCGCATGGTCGAGGGGTTAGCATACACCAATTATGAAAATCGTCTATTAACATTAGGACTTTTCTCGCTTAGGAGGAGGCAACTTAGGGGGATCTTATAGAGATCTTTAAGGTTGTCAAAGGATTAAGTTGTCTCGAATACGATGACTTCTTTCGGTTCTCTCCTTTGGTTGGTACACGAGGGCACAGTCTTATGCTAAGGAAACAGCACACCAGACTCGAATCCAGAACGCACTTCCTTATCATCCGTATAGTGAACGCGTGGAACTCACTTCCCGCAGAACTAATCATGGCAACTTCATTAATTGCGTTTAAACATAGGCTGGACGAACGGTGGGAGGTGCTCTTCCCGGAGCATTACCCTCAAGACTAAATCCCTTTATATTTATGATGAAAAACCACAAGAATATTCGGAAAAAAACATTTTGAAACACAAAAGGGTTTCTTTTTCATTTTTTCTTATTCGTGAAATAAACTGCTTTCCATCGTCTTTTCATTCGATTGGACATGCAACATGCATTAACTTTCTCACCTTTCGGTGATGAGACATCTCCCATCTTCCATTCACAGTTACACACGCCTGTGTTACTTACGAATCAATCCTGGTAGTGGTGGGTGTTTTCGAACACACCTCCGAAAGAATCTGGGCACTCGTTTCGACTTGGTCGACTATCGCCCTGTGATACTGATACTGTAAGCTAGAAGGTGGACTTGTTTATGAGGTTATATGAGAGGCACACGGTTAGAGCAATCGACCTGACAAAAACAACACATCCTGAAACATGCACGATAATTGACAATATTACCGATAAATTTTAATTCCAGGAGTTGCAAATGTGATCAACGCGATCTAAACCTTAAGATGGATTTAAATAAGGGACATGCACGCAGCTGTATTTAAGAAATGCTTGTGCTCAGTCAATTAGAGTTTGCGGTAAGAGGTATCAAAATGAGGTTCTGAATTCGTATTGTCTGCAGGGAAAATCGTTCAGCATGTTCATCTATTACATTAGTGAGTTAAACATTTCCACGCCACATATTATTCATTCATTCAGAATTGAATCTTTTCGCATCAGATCATATACGCGCCCGTTTTAACATTTTGTTTTGCTTCGCTTTTAATTTATCGTTGGATAATAAAGTATAATGCTACTATGTATGTATGATATTAAAACACGATATAACTACGCCTAATCTTCTGTACGAAATTGAAGACATCTGTAAAGTTGCAAAATCATAGTCGTCTGAACAGAATAGATTGACAGTGGAAAAAATTCAGCCTCACGCACACAGCGAATAAACATCTAGACAAATCGATAATGCATCCTAAAATATTTTTTAAACTTCCTTGTTTTTCTATCACTTATTTTTTCAAAGAAGACACATTACTTAGTCCTCTACCGCAGTTTCAAACAATTAAGGGAGCTTTCTTCAGTTTCAAGACCGGTTCCCCCAAAAAATGCCGGCACACTCATCCGGAGTAGAACCCGTAAATGGATGTGCCGCAGAAATGCCGCCCGGACTGCGTTTAAGTTGTCACAACTGCCGAAGGATTGGGAGCATTATAGAAAATTACGCAATCATTGCACTGATCTAGTGCGCCAGGATAAATTAGATCACCAAAGTAAAATTACGGCTCGATTCCTGGAAAATAACAAAATGCTCTACCGATTTGTCAACAAAAGGCAGAAGGTGCAGACTGGTATCCCCTCCCTTGGTACTAGTGCGGGCTCCACGTCTACATCAAAGGAAGCAGCAGCAGTCTTGAGATCTCATTACATGCCCATTTTCCAAAACCCCTCCCTAATCTTTGTTTTTGTCCCCATTACCTCTAAACTCTTACACCATGTTTTATGCTAACAGAGTCCGAGAAAAAATCATGCGACTTCGACTCAACTCCTCACCGGGTATCGATTGCATAACGCCAAAAGCATTGCGTGCAGTTGCTGATCAACTTAGCGAACCGCTTGCGGTGTATTTTCAACGACTCATGGATAATTCTGAAGTCCCTGCTGGTTGGAAGGAAGGTATTATCACTCCAATCTTCAAGGGCTGGCTTGCCGAAATACCTCCACGTGGTGCCAGCTGGGTGGGTTCGGTTCTCCGAGCTCAGCGAAAGGTTCGGCGGTGGTGTCTGAGGGTGTGGTGGGTTTTCGCCTGGCAAACGTTCTCCCTATAAAAAGCCACAAAAATCCAATGATGACATCACGACGCGGCGGATGTGACTCGCCGCTTCAAAAGTCACTGCCCCTTGTCCTATCCAAGGACATTGTATGGTGCACATGCAAAAACTGAAGTCACCAACCTATCAACGGGGTTATCTGGCTCCGAACTGGAAATTCCCAGAAAAGGGCGTATGAACCGCTTCGTCGGTCACCGGCCACCGATAGGTGCGAACCTCTCTCGCTCCACTGCCTTGTGGGTAAAGGCTCGGGGTGGGACCCCCTAAACGAAATCTCCCCTACTTTGGTGTAGGCAACCGGATAGTATCATGCCTACGTTCAACGATGCCGATGACAACGCTTTGTACCCCCCTTCTCGCTTTGTACATCTCATTGTTTATGTTGAACGGCACTATATCTGTATCAGATTGTGCAAATATAATAAATAAATAAATAAAATCTTCAAGGGTGGAAATCGCAGTGATCCCGCCAATTACCGTCCAGTCACTCTCCTCCCAGTGCTGTCCAAGGTAATGGAGGCAATAGTTGCCGACGAAATCATGGCTTTTGCGGACGGCTTCAATATTATCGCTGCAGAACAACATGGATTTCGTAGAAAACACTCATGTACCTCTAACTTACTTTTGGCTCTGGATTACTGGACCAAATCCGCTGATGAAGGTAAAGGAGTCGATGTTATTTACTTAAATTTCTCTAAAGCTTTCGACCGCGTTGACCATGTAATACTGCTGAAGAAGCTGCAGTCATTCGATTTACCATCTGTATTGCTTTCCTGGGTAGCTGCATTCCTGCGTTCGAGAACTCTTCGCGTGCGTGTTAAACAGACTCTTTCAAAGCCGTTCCCAATTCAGTGTGGAGTACCTCAGGGTTCCGTTCTTGGTCTGCGTCTATTTTTGTTGTTTATCAATTACATTGGAGGATACGTGAAATCGCGGATGATATCAAGATCTGGCGCTCCATCGATTCGTCTGACGATACGTCAAAAGTGCAATCCGATCTAGACTCATTGCATGAATGGTCAACGATCAATCGCTTACCATTCAACGTTGGAAAATGTCACGCATTACGTGTTCGCTTTCCTGGCGACCCTAGGTATATTCTAAGTGGCAAGATCCTCACTGTCACAACGCAAGAAAAGGATCTCGGAGTGATCGTGCAACATGACTTGGGCTGTTCTGCTCAGTGTAAAAGTGCTTCAATCGTAGCTAATAGAAACGTTGGGCTCTTGAAGCGGGCATTCGGAACCATCGATTCACGTCTCTTCCCGCTTCTTCTTCTTCAGGCGTACGTCAGGCCACACTTAGAATATGCTATTTCTGTCTGGAAACCATGGTTGAAGCGTGACCAGAACGCGTTGGAACAACCACAGAGACGTTTTACCAAGCTTGTCAAGGGACTTGGCCTCGCCAGCTACCAAGAACGTCTTACAACACTGAGATTGTTTCCAACGGATTACCGTCAACTCCGAGGCGATCTGATTCTTACGTATCGGATATTGACGGATGAAAATCACCCATGTAGGCGAATGCTAGAATTGGCACTGCCCTCTGAAAATCGTGGTCATCCTCTCAAGCTAGCTCATCGGCACAGTAGACTGGACTGCCGGAGACAATTCTTCGCCATTCGGATTACTCGTGCTTGGAATGCCCTGCCCCATTCTGTCGTTTCTGCCCCATCTCCCACTATTTTTGAAGAACGCATTGACATTCATTTCTATAACGCATTGCACAATTTTTAATCATAATTTTGCTATTATGATCTCTGTGATACTGCACCATTTTTTCTCTCTCCACAGCGTTTACTTCCCACTCAATATGAATTACTTTTCTCCTCTCTGGACTGTGGACATTTTTCCCGACCCAATGTGTTAACTATCCTGTGGTTATTCTATTATGCTTGTAGCTTTTATTTCCACAATACACTATTGACTATTGACCTCTTGTATTATGTTTTCTGTTAACAGAGTTCGTGTAAATGTCAATAGTCAATAGCATATTTTGGTACAAAAAGCTAAGAGCTTAAAATGGAACCATAGGATAGTCAGCACAAGGGGTCGGGTGGAGTCCATGAAATTGGGTTTCGGTTACCAAAGTTCCGTAAATGGTGGGGTCAGAGGAAGCACAGGGTAGTCAATACAGGGGAGGATGGATTGGCGTCAATTTTTTGTAGGTCTGGAAAAGAGAAAATGGGTGCAGCATCGGGAACAAAAAGAAATGTGCGAAATTAAATTCAAATTTTCTGAGAAAGATATAGGTAAGAGTCAAGGCGTTCTTTAAAAATAGCAAGGGAAGGAGAGGTTACAATAAAAGACGGTAGATCATTCCATGCAACTTCGAGTCAACTCTTCACAATTTATCGACCGCATCGCACCGAAAGCATTGTGCGTTGTAGCCAACCTCTCGCGTCATATTTCCAAAGATTGTTGGATATCTCTGAAGTCCTTACTAGTTGGAAGCCGTAATGATCCCGCAAATTACCATACAGTTACCCTTCTCCCGGTGCTATCCAAAGTGATGGAAGCGATTGTTGCTGATGAAATTATGGCTTTTGTGGATAGTTCCAATCTTATCGCTGCAGAACAACATTGATTTCGTAATGAGCATTCCTGTACATCTAATTTGCTTTTATCCATCATTACGAGATTATTAGCGTCCATATGTCTTCGAAGATTAACATCGCATAGGGAATCACAGATCCGAGAGCAGCAAGCTGGCTTCCGGCCTGACAGAGGCGGTGTCGACCACATTTTTACTCTTTGACGGATCCTAGAACTGCAGCACACTTATAGACTGCCGACAATAGCCATCTTTTTAGACTTCAAAGGAGCATTTGATTCAGTCGATCGAAATGTCATGTTTAACACTTTGCTGTGCAAAGGCGTTTCGCAAAAGTATATCAACATACTGTATGTATGTATGATGTATGAAAACACAAGCCTGATCCAAGCAAAGTGCCGCACAGTCAGAGACTGCACGTGGGCTAAGATACTGTCAGGCTGCCCAGACCTAGACAGATATGAGAAAAAAGTAGGAATGGTAGTGAGACTCCAGCGTGTTTCAGCACGCAGCTCACTACCATTGGCCAATCCATTTAGCACGATGTTAGCCGCGCAGCACAGAAATGCTGCACGATTGCACATTCGCGCATGTCAACATACTACGTGCACTTTATGCTCATACATACGGATGCGTTAGGGTTTACAATGAACTCTCACCGAAATTCCACACCACAAGTGGCGTCCGACAAGGATGCCCGATTTCTCCGTTTTTGTTCAATTTTGTAATTGATGCAATTATGGAATTGTGCAACGATGGTGCCCCAGCTTTCGGAGTTCACATAATGCCAGACGTCAAGCTTCTCGACTTGGATTATGCTGATGATATAGTTCTGCTCTTCGACTCGTACACGGATGCACAAGCTATACTGAACAAGCTATCTAGTATTGTGCCCGCATTTGGAATGCGTTTTTCACCCTCTAAGTGTAGTGTTTTGCTGCAGGACATCGACATATCGAAAAAAACCTTATTACTTGACAATCAGGCACTTGAAATTGTAGATCGTTTTACGTATCTCGGTAGTTGTATCAATAATTCTGCATCTTTAGATGACGAGGTATCGGCACGCATCCCCAAAGCGACCGTAGCATTCCGCAAACTAGGTCACCTCTGGCGTCAGAAAGGACTATCTCTGTTACTCAAGGGTAGAGTCTATAAAGCGACAGTTCGCGCTGTGTTACTATATGGGTGCGAAACCTGGACCTTACGTAAAGAACACATTCAGCGTCTCCAAGTATTTGACAACCGGTGTCTCCGCAGCATTCTAGGAGTTAGCTGTTACAATCGCATACGCACCGAAGCTCTCCGAAATAAGTTGTTCGGTAGTAATGTTGATATAGAGAAGCAGATCAACCTGCATAGGTTACGCTGGTTGGGTCACGTTTTACGGATGCCGGACCACCGACTTCCGAAACAAATTCTTTTTGCGACGCCACATCCTGATTGGCGTAAATTTCGGGGTGGCCAAACCGTCACATGGCATAGGCAGTTAAAAACCCTTCCTAGTAATCTTTCCAAAGTAGGCGCAGCGCGTCTTCCAGGCTGGTGTCCCCGCGATCAGATATCACAGTGGTTAGTTACGCTTCAGGATATGTCCTGAAACCGTGTTCAATGGCAGTCTTGCACTAAGCATCTTCTTGGAGTGTTTGCTTAACCTTGTATGTTGTCAAGCGGAGTGACGAGAAAAGCTTATTATGATGCATGACAGTGAAAGCCGCAAGGAAGCTGCAGTGCTGATGTCGCTATACTCGTTCTCGAAACTTGTTTGAATGTATGTTCCATTCGAGGTGTAGGCACCTCTTCCCAGTTTGTATGTGCTTACTCTTCTATAGAAGCCGTAGCTATTTAAGTCCCACCCTTCCCCATCTTTTAGGATTTTACTTTTTCATGGTTGTATGGCAGTTAAGCATTCGGTACGTGCTACCGGTGTAATGCTGTCTTTGATGATGATGATGATGATGATGGACTAAAGCTGCTGATGAATGTCAGGGTGTGGATTCCATTTAATTAGATATCTCTAAGGCATTTGACCGAGTTTACCATGCGATATTGCTAAACAAGCTGCAAGCACTAGGTATTCCACCCGTATTGCTGTCCTGGGAAGCTGCATTCCTGCTTTCACGAAACCTTCGGGTGCGCGTTAGACCGACCCTTTCAAAGCAATTCCCAATAAAGTGTGGAATACCTCAGTGGTCCGTTCCTGGCCCGCGACTATTCTTGATGTTTATCAACGGCATTGATGGGTACGTCGAATCACCATTTTTCCTGTTCGCGGATGTTATCAAGATTTGGCGAGTCATCAACTCCCCCAGCGATACAAGGAAACTTCAATCCAACCTGGATTCATTACACACATGCTCTAAGATCAACGGCTTACCATTCAACACTGATAAATGCCATGTATTATGTATTCGTCTTCTTGGCCACCATAGCTATATTTTGGGTAGCAAGATGCTCACTGTCACAACGCAATAAAATGATCTCGGGGTGATTGTACAAAATGACTTGGGTTGTTCTGTTCAGTGTAGTAAAGTTTCAACCGTCGCAAATAAAAACGTTGGCTTTTAAAGCGTGCGTTCGGAACAATCGATCCAAGTCTCTTTCTGTTTCTTCAGGCGTACATCAGGCCACACTTGGAGTATGCTGCCTCCGTCTGGAACCCACGGTTGAAACGTGACAAGCACGCCTTAGAACAGCCACAGATACGTTCTACAAAGCTTGGCAAGGGGCTTACGCTCGTGAGCTACGAGGAACATCTTGCTATTCTACAATTCTTCTCTACAAACTACCGTCGCATCCGAGGCGATCTGACCCTTGAATACCGGATATTGACGGAAGAAACTCATCCATGTAGGGGTATGGTATGAAAGCACAAGCCTGATCCAGGCAAAGTGCCGCACAGTCAGAGACTGCACGTGAGCTAGGATACTGTCAGGTTGCCCATGCCTAGACAGATGTGCGGAAGAAAAAAGAACAGGAAATGGTAGTGAGACTCCAGCCTATTTCAGTGTGCAGCTCACCGCCTCTGGCCAATCAATTTAGCACGGTATTAGCCGCACAGCACAAAGTAGTGCATGTAGGGGAATGATAAAAATGGCCGCACACTCGGGAAATTCTGGTCATCACCTGAAGTTAGCACACCAACACAGTAAACTGGATTGCCGGAGACACTCCTTTGCCATCCGGATTCTTCGTGCTTGAAACGCACTACTTCCGATTATTTCTGCCTCATCACTAAATCTGTTTAAAGAACGCATTGACCTCCATTTTTATCACAATACGCAATTCTTAATTATCCTGCACCATATCTTTCCCTCTTTCCACAATGTCAAAACTTTGTGAACTTTAAGTGAAGATATCCTGTCTACTGTGACCCTGTCCCTAGCCCAATGATTTCAGGAAATGCATCATTTTCACGCTGTTTAAGCTTTCTTCCCAAGTTCACTAAGATTACCTGATTTTAATGCGTATCTAACGGTTCAACTCTTCTTGTTGAGAGAACGAAAGGTGGTGGTAGGCTCAACTTCCTGTGGTTTCGATTCTTGAGGGTTTGGCTGCGTGTTTTTGAGATTTTGAATAGAGAATAACTGTCGAACTTCATCGCCATAGGCTCTCAGTACAGTCCAAACTTCTAGTGAATAGGTTGAGGCCACACTCTTGCCACACAGGGACATGATTTTAACCGCTCTGATCTGTTAGCCGTACGCCGTTCTATATTTACAGCTGATCCTTTTTCTCCACTTTTAAGTAGAAATGTTGCTGATAAGCCATATTGCACTACCAACCGTCGCGCTGAGACTGGACCTTAACTTGGTGCGATCGTTTATGTAATTTCATGACCCATTGAGCTATACTGTATGGTGTCTTTTGGTGTCAGCAGAGCTACTCATACCAGGAAGGTTGATAGATAGATAAACTCAGTCTCAACCCAGTGCCTTGTGGTTCAGGATTTTTAGCCAAAGACTCCGGTGGGACCCCTTAGCGAACCCCCCACTTCGGCCTTGGAAACTGGGTAGTATCACGCCCACAAGCAATTATGAAGATACACGTACAAATGACAGATTCCTGGCTCTCTCTGACAGTATCTTAGCCCACGTGCAGTTTTTGACTGTGCCCCACTTTGCCTGCATCAGACTTGTGCTTTCACACATACTGCTCACA
This sequence comes from Atriophallophorus winterbourni, assembly GCA_013407085.1. Lineage (NCBI taxonomy): Eukaryota > Metazoa > Platyhelminthes > Trematoda > Plagiorchiida > Microphallidae > Atriophallophorus > Atriophallophorus winterbourni. Next base: position 14,814 of record JACCGJ010005887.1, read on the forward strand.
ATGCTTTCAATGATCTCACACTGCATGCAAACTTTTTAAATAACTCTGCACTAGGGTAAACGAACACGGGAAACGAATGGGAAAGCGACCCCGCAATCCCAGTGAATATCAATAACTGATTCTGGATTCTGCCCTAGCTGAACACGTTCTAGACACTGGACACAGCGTAGATCTTGATAACGTGGAAGTGACAAGACGGGGTGTGAAACCTTATAGGGAAAGACTTCACGCCGAGGCTGTTGAAATAACAAAGGCTGGGGCGAATGCGGTGAACAAGGTGGATGGGACAGATATCTCAACAATCTGGCGTTCGGTTCTGCAGCGGATAAGGATTAGCGAACATCACACCTAATATACACATGATTACGCAAGCAGTGTCAGCAGACGCTGACCTGTGCAATTAATAAACAATTAGGGATGAACACAGAAATTAGGGGGTATGTTCAGTTATCTTGATCTCCGCTGTCTAGCTTAGAGAACTCAGGATTGGTCAAGAGAATGCCATTTAAATCTGACCACTGTTCGTACCGACACCCTTGGTCTGACGAAGCTTCTGTGCTCAGAAGCGAAACGTTACCAAAAACTTACTATAACCGATTCATTGCAAACTTTATTTTCATGATTATGGACTCCTGATCGGTCTCGAATATTTTCCGTTACTTTTTAAATAACTATTTTCCGTTTTGTGGTTCTTTGGGTAGCCCTGACAGAAGTACAGCTAGTTCATAGAGGCTTCAAATTTTAGCCACTACGAATACTTTTCCTGAATCGAACGCCTCCATAGCGTTCTTCCGCTTTCGCATACTATTCAAATCAGCTACGTTTAGTGTACGGACTTTAGCTAGTATCGGACAACAGGCAGCCCTGACTCGCACACTTGATAGTCTCGACGTCGATGTATGCTGTTTGTCGGAAACACGCATGCATAACTAGCTCGGTTACTCGATTGTCTAATCCTTCGAACTTACGCAAGTCACACTATCTACGGCTGTCTACTGACGACGACGCCATCGTATCTAGTCAACCTCGTGTCGGAATCGTTTTGAGTGTGAGAGCTGATGTCGCATTGTTAAACTGGATCCCAATCGACAGTCGTCTTTGTGCAGTAAGACTACAGGGTTCCTGTAAGAAAAGCCGATGTCGTAATCAATCTCGCAACATGTTTGTAGTTGGTTCTATGGAAACTTACAAAAACTCATTGGACTTGCATCGCGGAGTGACATTGTTGACTTAGCTGTAGACATGAACGCGCGTGTAGGCATTTCTTGGGTGGAAGGTTTGGTCTTGATTGTCATCGTAATAACAATGGCGTACGATTGCTTAGCTTGTTTTCGGAGCACAGACTCTTCCTTGCCAGCACTAACTTCCGCCATTCGAAGCGTCACTGCTCCACCTGGAAATCTCCATCGGTGTCCTCGGTCCTCGAAAATTGGCCATATTGCTATCAGCGAGTCGTGGCGAGGGTTTGTGTAAGATTGCCCTTCATACTAGGGCACCTGTCTAGACTCAGATCTCTCGAGGCTCTCATTCAATTAGGGGATTTACAATGTACTATGGAGCCTTAACGCCATTGCGCATCAAGTGCTGATGCCTTGGTGCCGTCATTGTTCAAGGATGGCTGTTTCGTTTTAGTTTGTGAAATTAAGGCGCTGTTCATCAACATATGGGCTGAGGAACGCGTTTCGATCCCTTAGAGAGAATCAGTAATTGCTTCGCCTTTCAAAAAGGGACTGCTCGATTCCTGTGAAAATCATCGGGGTATCAGCCTCATTACAGTAGCTCCTAAAATACTAGCCTTCATCCTGCTTCACCGGTTGAGTACCAAACGGGAAGAGAACATCGGCAAGGAGAAAACTGTGTTGCGTGCCATTCGACGGTATATAGATCAAATCTTCACACTCCGTCAGTTTCTGGAGCAACGAGACGCATTTCGCATGCCAACTATCCTGGTATTCCTTGACATCCGAGAGGTATTCGATTTAATGGATCGCGAAAGTCTTTGAAACTGTCTGATGAGACAAGAAGTGCCCGATGAGTATGTTTCGATCTTGAAAGCGTTATATTGCCAAACCTCGGGCATGGTTCGAGCGTACGGACAATTGTCGTCCTCGTTCAATATCTCCAACTGGGTGCGGTAGAGCTGCCCTACCTTTCCGTTCCTTTTTAACTTCGCGATTGAAGATGTCCTCAGGAAAACTTTAACTGGTCTGGTAGACGCAGGTGTTGGGCGTCTGCCGGTTGAGAGAGCTACCGATCTAGTATGCGAATGACAGCACTTCTGGGAGATGACCCTAAAATAATGCAACTTCACGAAGTTCGTTTTACGGGCTGCGGCCCCCGATCTGATATCACGCAGATTAGGTACGCTTTAGGGTGTCTGAAAACTCTTACGTGACGATCTTGCTGTAAGCATCATCTAGGATTGTTTGCCTGGCGAGGAAGGCTTCATATTCTGCATGACACCGAAAGCCGTTAGAATGATGTCTTTCTGCTCGTTCACGAAATCTGGTTAATTGCATTTGATTCATGATGTAGGCACCTAATACTGCCTCTACTTAATCTTTTGCAGATAGGGTAGCTTTGTAGTCCTACCCTTCTTGCATGGATGTGCAATCGTGCAGTAATTTTGTGATGTGCAGTTGGTTCCAAAGGTTGTCAGTGCCGGGGGTGGCAGTGAGGATAAGCTCCCACTGCCTATAAAATGTTCCCATATGGCGCGCGTCTCAAATAGCCTCTGACAACAAAGTCCAGCTTCTGGCCTGCACGAGTGGCTCCCCGAGCCCGGTGGAACTGCTTCTACCAACTGCTTTCTGACAGGGAAGAATTCCTATAAATTCAGCTCGTAAATTCACACACGCATATACGTGAATTACTAACTAATCTAGTACACTCAAATCTCAGTACTATGCCACCCGTTGGGACCGAGCAAGAGTGGCATAGTAACGAGGTTTTGTAAAAACGGCTTTATTTTCTCAAGTCCATCATTTGTTTGCTCAATCGATCAGTCCAATGCTCTCAGAAATCGTCGGCTGACGCATCTTCTTTCGTCGGATCTCGTTCATCTCGTTGTCTAGCCGATCACACGCTTGCATCAGTCTGGTCCAGGTTGAAGACTTCATCTGCAGAGAACTGCCTGAGTAAGGGCCGGAGAACGTGCTGCTACCAATCAATAAGGGATTGGGAATCCACCGCTCCAGCTTCGCCCTGCACTGTCTTGAACGTGACGCCATTGCGCTTCTTGAAGCTGTCTAACCAACCGTCGCTCGCCATGAAGTCTGGGATGTGCATCAGCTCGGCCAGTTTTATCGCCTTCTCCTTGATCAGATCGCCGCTGACAGGCAGATTCAATCCTCTTGCTTGCTTCAGCCACATCAGCACTCCCTCCTCAAACTTCGGGTCGTGAGGCTGCGTCAGCTTCATGCGCTTCGATGGAACTCCAGCTTTGATTGCAGCTTTAATTGCATCCTCCTTGCTGAGAATGCCCTCCGCGGTGGTTCTCTTAACTTCAACGCCCCATTTCTTGCAAATCTATCTTGCCAACTTGGACTGATTCGGCTGCTTCTTCGCAGCATCGATGATCTCGAACTTCTTCAGCGTAAAGTCGGTTCGCTTGCGTTTCTGAGCTGATATTATGGGCTGAATAGTTTGAAAAATAACGATGTCACTGTTGTGAGTGTCTGTTTGTGCGCGCGCTTTCGTGGGTCTATCTATTGATACTTAAAGCAAGAGTAGGAAAGAGGCTTGTCGTTGTGCGTGAAGTGATTGGCTTGTTGTAGCTGGCGTCAGGGAGAAACATCGCGTGTTTGACCTTGAAACCGGCTGACTATATGCGTAAAATGCACTTTTAAATAGTCACAAATAGTGGCATAGTACGAGAGTATGGAGTGGCATAGTAAATTTATTTTGTATTGAATTTTGTCGGGACCGAGCAAAAGTGGCACAATAGCGAGAGTGGCATAGTAACGAGGTGGCATAGTACCGAGATTGGAGTGTATTGTCAATCCTATTTTCTTCTATGTTTACTCAAACAACCTCCAACCTCTTAGTTATTTGATCTTTTCCTTATGATTAGTACTAAGGTTCCGCTTACCAGTCCTTTATGATCACCGTACACTTACATGAAAACAACTTTAACTTTGATGCTTGCATTAACTTTAGGCCCAATGCGTCTTTGATAAATACTGAGACTTCGCCGATCAATTGAATATCCGGCATATTTTAGCTTTACTTGGAGGATTATCACTATGATTCGAACTTAGATTTCCCAAAGGACGTCCTCTATTTCGAATATAAACAAGAACGGGGAAGCGGCGCAGCTAATACTGCTTGACGTTTGACCTCGGATCGAACACTGAAACGCCCTATGCTTTTAGTGGTCTATTGTCGGAGCCACTTATATATCTTTAACATTTCACAGTTTATCACGACGAATGATCACCGAACCACCCATGGCATTCGATTTACAACGAATACCTTCCTAATTTTCCGCATTCATCTTTAATGAATGAAAGACTATGGTCCAAAGATCTGTTATGCTGGAAAAATTATTAGTTTTTCCGGCGAGTTTGCTAAACCTAAAAACCGAACTATTCTCTATGCCTAGCAGCCACGCTTTTCGTAGACCAACTATCGTGGTATTCTTTTTTGTGCGACTATCTCCTCCTGGAGGATGAGTCGGCTTCAAAGAAGATTATTGGGAATTTGGGTACAAAGCGGCGTCCCCAGCACCACTCGGTGTTTGTTCGAGTCAGCTTCTATAGCCTTTGCACAACCAAGTGCGACCTGCAAGGCAGCAGGGAGTTGCCAGAAAGAGGTGGTCTACCAGACTGTGTTCCAGGTTTTTCCTCAGGGTTTTCTCCCGAAGCCTTTCCCGCGATCGGGTATCCCACAAGGCAGCGGAGGTTTAAAATCCAGGGTTTTCCTTCCCTTAGATGAAATGCCCTCCCAGGCTAACGAGCTACATCTGCCCGAAGCAAACTGGTTTTCAGGCGCCAGTCACTCGCCCTCGCCCCTTCTCCTGTTGGTAGAAGCAGTTCCGCCGGGCTCGAAGAGCCGCTCGTGCAGGCCAGAAGCTGGACTTGGTTGTCAGAGGCTATTTGAGACGCATGCCATATGGGGGCATTTTATAAACAGTGGGAGCTTATCCCCACTGCCACCCGCGGCTATGACAACCTTCGTGGTATTCCTTGACATCCGAGCGGCATTCGATTCCTTCGATCGTGAAAGTCTTTGGAACTGTCTACTGAGACATGGAGTGCCCGAGAAGTATGTTTGGATCTTGAAAGCATTATATTGCCAAACTTCGGGCAGGGTTCGAGCGTACGGACAATTGTCGTCCTCGTTCAATATCTCCAGCGGGGTGCGGCAGGGCTGCCATATCTCGCCGTTCCTTTTTAACTTCGCGATCGACGATGTCCTGAGAAAAGCTTTAGCTGGTCTGGTGGGCGCAGGTGTTGAACTTTTGCCGGGTGAGCGAGCGACCGATCTAGAGTATGCGGATGACATCGCACTTCTGGGAGATGACCCTCATATAATGCAACAAGCCCTGGACCGCCTGGCACTTGAAGCTTCAAGGTATGGCATGTGCTTTGCGCCTAACAAGTGTAAAACACTTACCCAGGATTGGAGCGGCTCTCTTCAAAACCTAACTGTGTGCGATGTCAATCTTGAATTGGTCGACAGCTTTGTTTACCTTGGCAGTTGTATCTCCGCTGGCGGTTGTGTCGAGGACGAGATCTCACATCGTGTTCACAAAGCTGGTTCAGCATTTGCTAACCTTCGCCACCTGTGGCGTCGACACGATGTTTCACTCCATACTAAAGGCCGAGTGTACAACGCAGTGGTGTGTGCTACACTCCTTTATGGCTGCGAAACCTGGTCTATCCGAGTGGAAGATGTCCGTCGGCTTTCTGTTTTTGATACCCGTTGCCTGCGTAGAATTGCTCGCATTCGGTGGCAGCATTGTGTTACAAATATAGATGTCTGCAAGCGGGTGTTAGGACCAGGTGGCCATGGACTGAGAGAAATGCTGATGCTTGCTCGCTTGCGATGGTTGGGACATGTATTAAGAATGCCTACTCACCGTTTACCGTACCGCGCCTTATTCGCAGAGCCTGACAGAAGCTGGGAGAAAAGATCGGGTGGCCAGTCCATGACGTGGCGCGTTAGGATGAAGAAACTCACCGTAGCGCTAGGCTCAGTTGGGCGTATTCGTTTGCCTGGGTGGGGTCCAAAAGCTCCACCTAATAGTTGGCTGGAAACCTTACGCGATATGGCTACAAACCGAAGTCAGTGGCGCCAGTGTATTTTATTATGTGTGTCATAATTTTTTATCCGGTATTATTTTACATAAAAACACAAAAAAACAAAAACAAAAAAATCGCATGCAGTGAAACTACAAAAACAAGCTGCTTTTTGTGCATTTGCTTTTGCGTATTCCGCTTGTCTGCTTTCCCTTTTCCACGCGCTTGCTTATCTGCTTTTCCTGCTTCATATTGCTTGGCACTTTGTCTGGCTCCAGACTTGTGCTTCATGATGATGATGATGATAGCAGCACTACCAGTTCATTTGCTCAATGTCTAATACAACACAACAAGAGTTTTCTGCAGAATTAAATTTATCACCTGTTTGTAACGCTGACTTCAACACTTACTACAACCGCTCTTATTCTCTCTGATTATAGAGTTGAGGCTGCTCGCCTTGGCTCCTGGTCACATCTAAAGGTTACCGTGTCACCTCAAACGAACTGATTCATACTGAATTGCGGGGTTTTGGATTCATGCAAATTAGATTAAATATAGCTGCATATATATATATATATATATAT
>JACCGJ010005888.1:0-11877 GCA_013407085.1 Atriophallophorus winterbourni
CAAAGAAAACAACCGACGAGCGTGAGAATTCATAGAAGCGTGGCATTCAACAACAACAACATCAATTAACCAGCACCTTCAATTGACTACAACCTATGGACCAATAAAAACTCGATGGAAAAGAATGCAACACATGAATTCCACCAGCCAACGGGAGTGATGGCGAACGGACAGGCGGACCTTATAAAAAACCAATGAATACCAATTTCAAGTCACTTCGAAAGAGGTTTTGCTGATGATGTCATCTAGCTTGATGACGAAACGCCCAACAACAACTACACAAGCTCGGCGAACACCAGACTCGAAACAAGCATCCCTCATCATGAGCTGACGATATCCCCTCCAGTACCGAATAAGTTGGTTTGCGCTTATTGCGATCATTGGTTTTGTTTTGTTTCCTTCGGTGGACGGATTACTGCTTCTGACCAGGACACTACAACATATACACGAGATGATTTTTCGTGCCTGTCCGTACAGCCACAGTATGTCGATAGAAGTATATCTTCTAAATCCTTCTTATTTTGCACTACTACCTTCTGCAACCGCAGCTTATATTGGTGTATCGCTTGGGGGGACCACTCAAGCGAATCAACGAAACCGGGTGGATCGCTTTTAGATTCATCCGAGTGCACAATTTCAACCATTCAGCCAAGTCATGCTGGTGTCTATTCCACAATAACGTCTCAGTCGACTCTGGCACGTTGGTGCAGATAACACGGAGAGAAATAACTTTCGAGGCAACTTTCGCTAATGGGGCATTCGATGTGAACGGTTTCGGCTTTAAGACGTTTTTAACACTCTCCTGGGTGCCGTGCTGCAATAATTCAACCTTTTCCAGATAATGGTTTTGTGGTGGTAAAGTTAAGCGTATTCGTTTGTTCAGTTTTAGGCTTGATTAATGGCTCTAAAGCATTCTTCATTTGTGCAAGCTCCTCTTCCAGTGGCAACAATCCACTCTCTATTGTATTAAGCACTTTTCCAACAGATGAATATGTACTCTTGCGATGGCCATTTATATTTGAATTTCTCCAGGCACTACAGAAATAAGAAAACGATGAATAAAAACAGATGAATAGTTATTATCGTTCACAAGCATGACACACTTATCAGACAAAGTCTCATCACAGGTCACGTGCAGGTGTAAATCGCAAAAAGTACATTTAACACTATCACTGCTTACCGGGTCCAGACACTTGGCGCAGTGGTCACCTTAGTTCCGTGTCGCTGTCGGGACAACAATCCTCGCAGTCACAACTCGATCGATCGATTTTTTCGCCTGTGTTTGATCTCGTGACGCGGTTACACATGTTGATAGCCTGAATTGGGCCGGCGGGTTGAGAGATGGGCGTTTTGTCGACTGGTCGATATAGCTGCGTTTAAACTCGTGGTTTAGAAAGTAATCCACGATAACTCGGTAATCACACAAGATAGATTAATGAATCACGTATCAAAATGCGTAGCTTGATGTGATCTTTGCAATGATATCAAAAATCATACGATAATTAGCCTATTGACTTTCAAAACTTGGCAATCATCAAAAAGTGTATTTTCATCCGAAGTTTACATCGTTAGCGAAAAGAACAAGTTTGCTCCTCACCAAGTGCGGTAGATCATCATATTTTTTAAGAACAGTATTTTACCAATTATATTGTGCTATTCACATACTCCAAAGTCACTGAGCGCATGATGCATGGCTTGGTTAGCTGTGTATTGACTAACAATTCCGTTCAAAATGAAGGTACCCTGAACGCTAAACGACCTAAAGAATGTTGAACATGTGAATTATCGAGGTGGTATATCATTGTGACCCTTCTTTCATTCATTTCGACCAAAGATGTTTATTTCAAAGACATGGTCATTTCATAATCCGAAACGTTTTACGGAAACATACATTCCGATGAATGACAGCCTTAACAGCGATGTTTGTTGCTTTTTTCCCTCCTTCGGTCAATATCGACCATGGATGTACGTCAGAGGCGCATGATCGTCTGATGCTCCACATCATTTCGAATGACTAAATAGTCCTGTTCTGGAGTGACAATCTCTCTCGCAGAGCTCACAGCTATATGCGGAACTCAGATGTTCGACAGCAGTTGTACGTGAAGGAAGTGATATATTATTAGCAGCCTAGAGCAATATCTGTTATCCTCCAGTTTACAGACGACGCTTTACACAGTGCATCCAGAGTGAGCGTTCAAGAGAAATTCGTTACAACTCACGAGACCAATGTCTAGACCTTTCATATCTCTTTTGCAACTAATTTTGTAGCGCAAGTGCGGTCAGCCCAATTGGTCAACTTCCTGATTTAAGCAGCGATGTATAGAATATATGATTATCACAAGGTTGTACTTGTATGCCAACTGTTGCATAGGGTTAGTACAACGAACCACGATGTTCAGACACAGAATCACAAAGTGATTCTTGGTCAAGCACTCTAGGCGATTATGGATGACCAAAGTAATGTGTTGCTCACATCCCCATCCCTTATATGATTATCAAGTTATTACTCTCGTGTGAGTTGCAATTATGAAGTCGACCATTGAGCAGACAGCACTTGCGGTACGAAGACGTTTGCAAAAGAGATATGAAAGCACTTGACATTAACTTCACCAGTTGGGAAGAAATTGCTGTTGACCTGACACTTTGGAGGCACTGTGGAATCGTCGAATTCCATTCGGGGAATAGCAGGATGCTGCTGTGGCTGTTAATCGCGGGAGCCGTCGCCGGCGTGCAACTGACGCCCTACAACCGAGTACTGCCTATTATTGCAAGCGCTGCGGGAGATTGTTCAGCCCGAATCGGACTGTTTAGTCATTCGAAAAGCTGTAGAACATGAAAATTCATGCGATTGTGATGTACATCCATGGTCGACATCGACCGAAGGAATCAAAACTATACAAAACCCTGGTAACACAAATACTGCTCAGACGAATTGGTTCTTTCTACTTTTGAAATTCTCATAGTTCATTTTGCGTTTTGTGCGAACCATTTTAAAATTTTCAGTTAGTTTATATGAGTTAATAAATTTTGTGCTTGTCATGCATTTTAAATCAACTGTACAAACTAATTTGTAATTCTTCAAAATTTGCAAACGTAGACGTGTGAAATACTCTGATTGTTGATGGAAAGAGCCTCCACTTTCCTTTCTTAAGTTTTCGAAAATTGTTTGTAATACGCTAAACCGTTAGTACATCGGTATGTGATCTGTCCTATTGAATTTTGAGAGAATTTGGGAATTTTACTCCATATACCTTCATCATATGGTTATTGTAGCTTACTGCTTTTTCTTAGCCATAGACTTCTGAGTTCTGAGCCGTTTTCCGTAGAGAATGCATTATTTGGATTTTGCATAGTCTACAAAGAGTTTGTTTCGGACAACCATTTGTCGAATGCATTCAGTCGTTCTGTAGTAAAAAACTAACTATCTTTACTTCTGAATGCGTCCTCCATATTTTCATGTCATCAGCGAACAAAACCATCTTACTTGTATCAGTTGTTCGTAGATCAATCACGTAGATCAGATCGGAAATCACTACCGGTAATACCAGTCAGATAAAAGCTGCATCTCGCAGATTTTTAAGCACGAAGATTCAACTGTTACTAATGTGCCTGAGTGTCTTGAAGTGCGTTCTTTTCATCAAGAGCCACCTTTACAAACGCGACAGTTAAAGGCCTGTCTGCCCAAAACTTCCCTGGTGCGGACAAAGTTACGGACTATGCCGCACAATCCTGTAAACGATGGCTCCAAAAAGACATATTACTTCTGGATCGCATATACTAGAGTGTTTCTAAGCTGGTCATTGGACTCGAAAATACGCCATTCGCCGGCGACTCAGATGATCGGAGTTGATGACACTTGCACAAAGAAGAATGCGAGGTGATCACATCCTCGTATACAAAATACTTACTACTGTTTCCCATCCCCTGGAGTTATTATTCCGCCTTCGAACTTCCAGCAACATCCGTGGCCATAGTTATTCATTCACCTAACACTTATACACTGCCTAATCTTTATCATTAATTCTTTATCATTTTTTACCATCCTATGGTTATTGTTAAGCTTGTTGCTTTTGAGACCATTACAAACCTTGAATTACCTTGCACAGTATTGTATCAAGCATCGATCTTTATGGAACGCCGTGAGTGACATTGATTTATTTCGACAAGGGAACATTCACATGAACTCGAAAATATCGGCAATACCCTACTTCGTTCGCTTGTTTACGAGTAAATTTGGATCGACTCTTTTGAAAGTTTCAGAAATGACAATTTACAAAGAAGAATACAGCTGTCAGCGCGAATTTCACTGTTTTCAGTGTTGAGCAATCGAAAATGGCATGTTTTTCTAGGTATTCATTCAAACATATTGGATACTGATATGAGAATCACGACTAACCTGTAGTTTCTGACGTCAGAACGGATGTGTCCCAGTTTTTAGTCATTTAGTACCATTCCCGCTTGGAATAAATGAACAAACTTGCCAGACAACAGTTGGGACAACTATCCGTTGCAGGTTTTGAGCATCATTGGAGATATCGCACCGAGTCCCTAAGAATTCAGTTCATTTAATTCAATAAATGCATCACTATCTAATTAATCGATACTCTCAATGAAGGGCTATCAAATAAAATGTTTCATTCTTGCACGAGTACCAGTAATCTGAGAGTAAAATACTTCGGCAAAAAATGTCTGCTAGAAATTAGTATTCTGTTGAACCGTAAGAAGAGAGAAGCTCTACAAATCCACTCAATGTTCTTAATCTAAAGTGAGAGTTTATCGAAATTATCGAACCAAGATAGGTGAAGTGACGTCCGGGTTCAAACTGACAATGATTAGAAACGATGAGGGTAGATTCAGACATTTGACTAAGATCAATGCTCGAAAATACGTTGATGGTCCGGTTGTTTTATATTCAAATGGATAAGCTGCTATTGTTCTTCAAGATTCAAGATTTTGTGGTTGAAAAAGCAATTACTTTACAATAAGTATGCAGTTGAACTATATGTACAAGTGTATATGTGTATATGTGTGTAGAAAAATTTTAAAATCAAAATAATTCTGGTAACGATAGATTATAAATAGTTCGGGGCATGATTTGGATTGGCTCTCAGGAAATCGTCCAGTTTTAATTTAAATATAGAAAAAGTGTTTGAGCTTACCAAATTGGCTGGCAGGGAATTCCAAGCGAAACAAATACGCACAGAATAAAAATACCTGCGACAGTTCTGATTGGAGTGGGGTATTTCCAACTTGCAGTTGTGACCGCGGTTGTTGCTGGATGTTCGTCGGTGAAATAGTATATCCAAAGGGTGGGAAACACTGTTAAGGATTTTGAATGTGAGGAGGAGGTCGGCTCGCAGTCTCCTTTGTGCAAGTGTCGTCAGCTTCAGTTTACTTAGTCGGTCAGCGAATGGTAGGTTTTCGAGCCCAATGACCAACTTTGAGGCTCTGTGATATATGCGATCCAATAGTGAAATGTCTTTTTGAAGCCATGGGGTCCAGGCTTGTGAAGCGTAATCAGTAAGCGGGTGTATGTACGTGTTCATCATCAGAGAAAAACAGCTCTGGGAAAAACGTCCGAATATCCGCCTTAACACACCGAGCATCCGAGACGCGCGTTTGTAAACGGCTTCGCATTGTAGACCATTTTTCAGGCTACCGCAAATCCAGACACCCAGGTCTTTTTCTTCTTTGGTGTACTCCAGGATATTGTTGCCAAGCTTGTATGAATGAGAAAAGCTTAGCACACGACCAATGTGCATGATTTGAGACTTCTGCATGTTTAGCGGTAGGTTATTTTCAGATAACCACATTTGCACAGCATCCAAGTCACTTTGAAGCACACTGCAATCCTCGGCAGTGCTGATTTTTTTCCATATTTTTATGTCATCTGCGAACAGAACCATCTTACTGCCGCGTGGTGTTGGCAGGTCATTCATATAAATCAGAAACAGTATCGGTCCAAGCACGGATCCCTGTGGAACACCGCTAGTGACGTCGATTTCCTTCGATAGTATACCGTCACCTCGAACCCGTATGTGTCTTTTGCTGAGATAGTCTCGCAAAACGTCATACAGTCCTCCAGCAATACCGTGTTTCTTTAGCTTGTTCAGCAGTAAGTTGTGATCAACTCTGTCAAAAGCTTTAGAAATGTCATGGTAGCATGCATGAATACTGCCTCCAGCGTCCACTACACTAGACCAGTCGTCCAAACATGTCAGCAAGTTAGTTAGACAAGAGCGGTTCCTGCGAAATCCGTGTTGTTGACCTCATGCACCACAGATGTTAGAATGGCTGAACAGTCCTATTCAGGAGTGGCAATCTCTCCCGCAGCGCTCACAGCGATAGGCAATACTCGGACAGTCGGCGGCATTTACACGCTGACGGGGTGGTCTACGATTAGCAGCCGAGTGCAACATCTGCTCTTCCCCAGCTTGCATTCGACACTTTACACAGTGCTTCCAACGTGAGCGGTCAAGAGCAATTTTTTCCCAACTCCTAAAGTTAATGCCGAGTGCTTTCATATCTTTTTACAAACGTCTTCATACCGAAAGTGTGGTCTGTTGAGATGTCTACTTTATGACTTCAACTTACCACAGAGTAGATCTTTTGCAATGCGACCATTTTCCATTATCTGCAGATGAATTGGCTTTGTTCTAATAGGATCAACATGCTCAGTAGACCAGATTAAGAAAGTACTCAATCATTCGTTACTTGGTTCATCAAGATACGGCGAATTCTTCTTAAATGTAAAGCATTCAGATTCCGTTCAAAGTGATTCAAAGTGATTCAAAGTTTTAATGGTCTAAAAAGCATTTAGCTTATCAATAACCATAGGATGGAGATATGAGGTATATACAATAAAAAAGAAGAACAGGGAAACTCGTGTAGTCTAAATCGTATCAAAATTTGGGCTTTCTCTCAAGTATTTGTCCAAATTAAATTTAAAAATATCCAGGTTGGCTGAGTGTGTAACAGTGGAGGGGAGGGTGTTCCATGTGAAACTTACACGTACAGCATACGAATATCTTCGACAGTTCAGTCTTGAAGTGGGAATAAGCACTGAAAGTTCATGTTTCCGACTGGCACGGGGCGGCGAGCGTGTGAAAAGTTTGGACAAGGGATGGTTAGGGACGTGCATAATATTGTACATCAGTATGAGGTCACCTCTTAGTCGACGACAGCGAAAGTCGAAAAGATTGAGACTCCTCAATCGTTCTTCATAGGGTTTAGCAGCTAGTCCGGGTACAAGCTTTGTGGTTCGGTGGTAAATACGCTGCAGAAGATTGATGTCTTTCTGAATCCAGGGTGACCAAGCCTGAACGGCGTACTCCATCGCTGGTCTCAGATAGTTGTTCATGATACGGGGTACCGACTGATTCGAGAATCTGCCGAAAATTCGTTTCAATAACGCCAATACTTGTGACGTCTTTTTGTATACCGCTTTGCACTGCAGTGAGGTCTTCAGACTCAAACTGGTCCAAACACCCAAATCCTTCTCTTCAGTTGTCCAGACGAGTTGGTGGGACCCAAGAGTGTAGTTGTAATTGACGGTCTTTCCAATGTTTAACACTCTGCACTTTTGGAAGTTGAACTGTAGTTTGTTTCTCAGGGACCAATCGTGCAATGCGTTTAGATCCTTCTGTAAAGTTTCACAGTCATCATTTGTACGTATGCTTCTCCAAAGCTTGATAACGTCTGCAAATAACATAACCTTGTATTGTGTGGATGACCAAGGTTTAACTGACATACAGTAAAGTATTTAGTACGCGCGCGCTACTTTGTGAATAAATAGTAGTGTTTTCGATCACAGTGAACGGTTGTGTTTAAATTAGCTTAAAATGGAGAGTGGCAGTTTTCCTACATCTGCAAAGCTACGCTGTTCCCGCTACGGCAAAATTTTGTTTAACATGATAGCTTACTAATGTTCAAAATTAGTAGCCAAATTTAAACAAAAAACTAACCGAAATGTTTGTAGCAGGTTTTCTATCTAGATATAAAAGACTTGCATATGCACATAGGTCAACTCCTGTTGAACTCGCTTCACACATAGTTCACTCATTTGGAAATTACAAACCTTCACATGTCAAAGGAAGGTTGTTCATAACCGCGATTGTCCGTTTGCCGCCCAGTTTATTACGCTGGAACGCACAAATATATTTCAACTTGTAGAAATTCGGTTCGAACCTCATTTTTTTAACGCTTCGTTTCTGGCCAAAACGTTTGTTCATAGCATGCCTGACGGTACCAACAAAGTTCAAGCTTAAATTGCAATCGGCTAACCATATTTGACCTTGTGTGCGTTCACGTGATCGAGTGAGTTCTAGATCAAATGATGCACTCTCTTGTATTCATCGTAGCCATTATTGTCTTGTTTGTGTGCATGTGAGAAACATCTTATATTGCTCCGCGGGATATTGTTTCGAAAGCGATAAGGAAGTAATTATCATAAATGTAACATTTTTAAAATAGAACAGTTTTATCAGTAACGTTCAGCTCCCGGGCTAACAGCTTCGTCGAAGCTAGGGTGTCAATACGAACAATTCTTAGGTTTAAGTACAAATACCTGACTGCGGGCCACGGTAGACGTTGCGCCTGTTCAGATAGATAGACGAGATCAAGATTCATTGATGGTGGTCACCTATACACACAAACAACATAATAATGGCTGCGACTGCGTCATCAGACCTAGATCCCACCTATCCATATGAACGAGCACAGTGTCGACCATCGCATGTATTTTTCTTTAAAAAAACTTAGGACTTGACAACCAAATGTTTTTAAAACTTCAACGCGCATTGGTCTTTCTAAAAGTATTTGGGCATTTGACCAAGAATATCTCTGTAAGTTCAAATTGTTATGCAGTTTACCTGCAAACATTTTAATGATAAATTTCTATTTAGTATAAAGTAGCGAAATTTTAAACCATCTGCAAGCTGACCATATTTTTGCAAGAATCGACTCCATCAAGTAGCCGGTAGTGCGTTAGATACAACCACATATTAGGCTGGGTACAAGTGTATGAGTGTTATAAGTTTAACCGAGATTCCATATTACACTAGCACGCATACAATGCTGAATAAAGTAGTCTTTAATTGGTAACAAAACACAGCGCCTTGTAGTATTCAGATTGTGATGCGCGTATGCCGTGAGAGATTACAGGTAAGATCTGTATCTTTACACACATTTGAAACGCTTGGTTCATGCTACTACTTGGTAGTACCCAAATGTGAAACTGTCATCGTTGTTTGTTGTTGGCCTCCTTCGGTCGATTTCGACCATGGATGTACATCACAATCGCATGGATTTCATGATTTACAGCTAAACAGTCCGATTCGTTGCGTTCGCAACGATAGTTAGAACTCTGTTGTAGGGCGTCAGTTACACGCCAGCGGCGTGATCGGCGTTCAGAAGCCAAGAGCTGTGTCTGCTCCTCTCCAGCTTGCATACGACTCTTTACACAATATCTCCAAAGTGAGCGGTCAAGAGCAAGTTCTTCCCAGCTCGCGGGGTCAATGTCAAGAGCTTTCATATCTCTTTTTCATCGAAATTAGTTTTAAATAATACCGTGGCAGTCTAGTGAACTCCATACCACAGCTTTGTTCTGAAACGAAGAATTACATCTATGTGGTCTGGTAGCACGAAATTTGGAAAATATCCCGTCACAAAAATCCTTATTTGTATGCAGTTCCATTAAAAACGAGAGGTTTCGAGCTGTTTGCACGCATCCGGTAGGGACAGTAGGATCAGGATACGCGTGCATTGAGACAGCGGAGAAATGATGAACCAGTTGAGTCGTTGGGTGAAATGCTTGCAAATACGGAATTTTTCAAAGTTCATGGGTGTAATCCCATCCACCTGTGTTTGGGCACATGTGATTGAACAGGTGCTCATACTAACCTTATCCAACAATGACTTACAACCTCAACTTAATATCCTTTCACAGTTTGATCCAACAAAAGGCTTAGGTTTGTAACTTACGACACGACCACGTTTTACTCAACTGAGCAGGCCACCCAAGTCTTCTCACCGCGTCTGATAGATCGATGGAGTAGCAGACCACCCAATAAATAATTTGGCGCCAATGATGACAATCAAAGGTGAAAAACGGTAAAATGTCAAAGGTATTGTCCTGCGCGAAATTTAGTGCTGCCCACGCATTTGATGTGTGCATTCCTGTAAATGAGCACCATAGTTTAGATAGCTTACACCAAATTTTAAGTAGTTCCAATATTACTGCGAAGCATGATAGTCAATAATACTGGTCACCGTTGACATCTTCGCTGATAAGAATGGACTACCCATGATAGCAAGCTGGAGAAGAGCAGCTACTGCTTAGGCCTGTTAATTTTTAATCAAGCCATCGGTTTGAAACTGCCATCGTTCGACCATGAACTGCCTATCGCCCTGCGCGTTGTGGGGGAAATTGATACTTTGTCATTCGAAAAGTTGGGGAGAATTAATCCATCCTATGTTTGTAATGTACACCCATGATGGATATCGACCGAGGGGAGCCAACAATAATGCCATGGTAATTCCAAAATGAGTAATTTTTGCGTTTTGTGTCAGCAATCGAATACAATCTTACATTCTGTTGGATGTTCGAACAAGCTGGAATGCTCATTTGCATTAATGAATTTGATTAATGGGTCGCAAGTTCGTTGGGTTCGTTCAGTTTTCAGTATCATTAGTCTGCGATTTCCATCCAGCTTGTAACTGAAACAACTTAATTTATATAAAAGTGCTGATTTGCATGCATTTCCATCACACACACACCGCACGACCGGTTTCGTGGTGTTTACACTCATCAGGAAGGGACTGTATGATCAGGATCAGTATGCGCTTGAAACAGTGGAGGAACGGAAAACAAGCTACGCTTGTATGCCACTGTTGTATAAGGTTGGTATGACCAATTTGTTCAATCACATATAGCCATAGAAATGTAGATAGGGTAAAACCCACAACTATGAATAAAAATGCTCATTTGCATGCATTTTCATCACACATGTCTCTTGACACATATGATTGAACAGGTTGATGGTGCCAACCTTATCCAACAGTGGCATAAAAGCGTAACTATTTAACTTTTAAAAGTTAAATAATCTCGATGGGTCTACGGAGATGCAATATTCAGTTGCGCTTGCTCTCTGAAAGGTTCGCAAATTAGAGCTTTAGTGCTACATGTTCGTAACAATGGTAGCAACGGATGGTAAAATAACTGTTCAATTGATTAGTTAAATTTTCCTTGTTGAATGAACAAATAAAACCTACATTCAATAGGCGGAATCGATATGGCATCATCTAAGCCAAGAGCGTAATGAAAGACTTCTCCAACTCACCGAGTCACCTTGTCGAAACTCGGTTCCAGTCTCTCTCGGCAGGCAGTCACGCTGAATCACATCTTACTATCTTAAGTATAGGCACGTTCAATATCGCGTAGACAGCATCTCTTCTAGCGAATTGACATCATGAATGTGATGTTCGCAAGGTTGTTCGCTTGGACCTCTTCGCTTTTTGGTGTATATGAATTATGTAATGGAGGATATTTGGTATTTGCCGATGGTAATGGAATGTAGAATCGAGTTAAGTAACTTTATTACTGAATCGCATTAAAACGGGATAGGTGTAGTTTATACCGTTATTTTCATAATAATACGTTGCCCTCCAATCCTTCAAACTTCAAAATGCTGCCACTTGGCAAATCCCGGCACCACACTAATCAGCTTGGGAGGCGAATTCTCGACTGGACTACTGAGGGAAATATTTCTTGGCGTCATGCCCTCATAATCTATTGTGGTTTTTACCTCGAATATCAATGAATACATGCACTATGTGACTGTGCCTATTACATCTCTGAAGATTGTTTTACCCCATATA
>JACCGJ010005890.1:0-18068 GCA_013407085.1 Atriophallophorus winterbourni
GAGTACAGTGCAAGTGACCGAAGTGAGCGGGATTTTTAAACATTATTTTCCTTTCAATATGGGAAATTAATATACCGTGGGTAAGAAGAAAATTATCAATCTGATAAAAATAAAATTTCATTTTACGAATGGCAAGGTTGCAAGGAACAAATGGAGAACAGAAATGGAAGGTAATTATGGAAAAAGTGGTGCGAATTGTAATGAAGTTGTCATGAAAAATTGATAAATAAATTATATATGAATAAATTCATGTTTTTACGGAAAGTTTGAATAAGAAGATTGAAAAGGGAACATAAATCCATCGGAATAAGAAAATCTAAGAAATTGTGGGGGATGAGGGAGGGTGTGGCTAATAGCAGGGAGGAGGCAATAGGGTGCTGTGCTCCAATACTCTTGAAGGATTGTCGACCAATCGAACCAAAATGTGTTCACCAGCCGGATTTTCGTTATCTGCAGGAGAATGAATCGCATACGGAACAAATCTCGGGCGGATAGATTTCGAGCCAATTACAGTGATGGTTCGTTATTCGAAGACACCGGAATATAATGAAAGATTTTCTCTTCACCAGCACGGTGAGAGGTCATCAAAGTAAAATAGTACATCATTTAAGAAATAAGAATGTACATTTAAAAAACAATGTTTTTTTTATTTTTTTTTACGTTTTTTTCATTTTTTTGGTAGATTTTTAATATTTTGCACGTTAAGATAAAAAATGAGACATTTCCAGGCCTCATGAGAAATAAAAGAGAGTTATATACATAATGGTGTATAGAAAATGTTATCGAAGGCAATGTTGAGATTAATTTGTCTAAAAGCATTTCTAGGGTCCGGTAACCTGACACTTGAATGGCCAGTTATCCAGAGAATATTATCTGACCTCATGATATACTGATATATGCAGATATATAAGCAGATAACGGTTAAGGATATGGTTATATGGTAAAAATGATTATAAAACGCACGTTTACGATGAAGATGTGTAACAAGATATCTAAGGGTCCGGTAACCTGACACTTGAATGGCCAGTTATCCAGAGAATACCATAAGACATCATGATATACTAATATGTGGAGAAAGATGTGGGATTAGAAACCTGGGATCCCATGAGAGTATAGAATATCTAGAGAAGAGTTTATCTTGAGGATTTGGGATAGTGAGTGAACGGTAAGAGTTTCTACAAGAGTTTTGAATTTGCCTGTAGATGTGCATATACGGAAAAGAAGAGGAAGGGAATTCCAAAGTTGTGCATATCTAATTAAGAAGAAGTTTCGTCTAACTTTAGCGCGAGACAAAGGGATATTCAATAGCCTTGTTCGATTACGCAGATCATATTGAATATAATCGCGAAAGCGCATGCCAGACTGAAGCTTAACTCGCTGTTGAGTAATGATTCGGAAGAAAAGAAGCAGATTCAGACGAATTCTGCGTAGCCATAGTGGTTCGACACTCAGCAAATTACACCTCTCATGATAAGGCAAAGGGTTAGAATAACCCAAAGTTATTTTGGTGAAATTACGTTGAAGTCTCTCTAAGAGAAAAGATTCACGCCTCGCCATGTGGGAATATATGATATTTCAATAATCAAGAATTGGCAGGACCTTCATTCTATATAGTGCAATTTTACTTTCGCGTAAGAGGAATTTATGGTTAATTAGACCAAAGTTTTGTCGTGCTCTCGTGAGGAGATGTCTTGCTTGCTCATTAAAGTTCAGAGAAGAGGAATACCTAAATCCGAGATCCCTAACTTCTGCAGAAGGAGTTATGGTTGAGCTATTTAATGTGAGTGTGTCACAGGGGATTAAGCAGCGTAATCTCATATAGTGTGTCTTAGGAGCCGAAAATTCTAATCTCCATTGTGCGCCTCAGCTTGATAGAGATGCAAAATCAGTGTTAAGGGATATGAGAGTTTGTGACATTTCATTAGGTGGAAATGATAGGACGACTTTTATGTCATCAGCGAAGATATCGATTTTAGAGTGGTTTACAACACTTTGCAGATCATTGACATAGATGAGAAAAAGAAGGGGGCCTAGAACGCTGCTCTGAATTACGCCATATATCGACAATAATATCTTTTGAATTAGATTAAAGGTTATTTGTCAGCCACATTGGGAAGAAATAAGATGTTAGCACGGCTTTCACGCTGCTCCATTTCTCAGGTCGTCGACTCCATGATTCAACACATAACTAGGGTCAAGTATAAGGGTAAGAGTCTTTAATAGATCGAAAATTTTCGAAACAGTGGACAGCTTAGCCGTGACGGAATCGATCATGTTTTCAAGGTTCAGTAGCGTGAACATATTCGTGGACATCTTTTGGTCAAGAACCACATAACATTTTTTCGATTGAGATGTATTACAGTATGCTGCTCTCGATGGTTTCGACTGTTTCTAATGCGGCAAAATGGTACTAAAGAAAATACGTATATTGTGATACAGATAATTAATGACTTGCCAAATTGCGAACTCCTATTTCAAAAATGAATGCTCTTTCTCCTGATGAAATAAAGCTTTCAAAACTCCAGAAACCTACTCAGGTACTACGCCCGAGGACAAAGCGCTCCTAAATAACCATAAAACCGCAAGCTCGGTTCCATGAAGAAGTGCTCTTCTGTTCTATACGAACGCTAGAGGTAATAAAAATAAATGGGTCGAACTCCTCTATAGATTTAACGACACCCACTACATGCATTGATTGCACGCGTATCTTGATTTGCTGCATCTACCGTACTCCCAACACTAGTTTGAAAGAAGATGCTTCGCTGCAAATACCCACCCGGAACGATTCTACAGCAACGTTCAATCTAAAGGCTCAAAACGAAAAGGAGTAGATACTTTGAGAAGAGACCATGGTTCTGATATAATTGCACACATAGATAAGGCTGATATGTTTTTTTTAAGATGCAACGTCGAGTTGATGACTCGAACATCTCAGCGCAGTGACTGGTAGCAGGTGTTTTTCAGGAGCATTACAATTAGGCTCATATCTCTCGCTGTTTACTTTCAAAACCTAGAAAAAATTTTGTGAAAATGATTTTATAACACAAAATACTTCATTTTCTAATTTTTCAGTTTTTGTCGAAATTAACTGCAGTCCTTCGTCTTTCCAGTCGATTGGACATGCGACATGCACCGACTGTTTCACCTCTTGGTTATGAGACCTCTCCCACCTTTCATTCACAAATAAGGACTCCTGTGTTCCCTACGATTCAATCCTGATAGTGCCGGGTGTTTTCAAACACACCTTCGAAGGTATCCGTGCACTCTTTTCTACTAGGTGGACTATCGCTCGGTTTCGCTGATACTGATACTGACCTCTCACCGTGCAAGTGAACAGAACACTTATCTTACATTCAGAATAAAAGGAAATAAGAGCGCACGAACTGTATACTCGATATCGAAGTGCTATATGCCCAAACGGATATCATCGAGAAAAATCTGGGAGATGCTTGGCGCGTGCATGTAGCCAACATCAGCCCCGTGCAACTTGAAATTGAACTCCCGTATTACGTTCAAGTTTGGTCAACTTATTTGGAAAAAGATATTGCCAAGCTTTAAGGTGTTCAACGCCTAGCTACTCGTATTACTATTGGGCAATCAGGTAGGTCGTATGAAGAACGATTTGTGAGTCTAGTTATCTTCTCACTGAAAAGAAGGCGACTAAGTGGGGACCTGATTGAAACCTTTAAAATCAATTCAGGTTTCAGTACTATTCATCCAAGTGAAATGCATGCTCTAGCATCAAATGTGGGTACTCGAGGCCACCCAATAAAACTGGCCAATCGACATGTCAGGTCAAACATTTATATGTACTTATTTAGTGGAAGGGTTTTAAATTACTGGAATCGTCTTCCTCAAAAAGTTGTTTGATCTACTTTGGTATTGGTTTCAAGAAGGGACTTGACTTTGTGTGACCTTCTTTATTTTCTGATTTTTTATCCGTCTTTGTATAGTTGGTATGATGGTCATGTTGTCTTTGTAACACACTAATGTCTCTCTTCAACTATTGGTGAGATGAGATTTCCTGTTGCATTCCAGATAACTCTTATACCAGAAGACATCTGCGGAGATATTGTTTGAAGTAGTGGACGCTCTTCTGTGGCATTCCGCCGAAAGAAATCTGGACGCTCGATTA
This sequence comes from Atriophallophorus winterbourni, assembly GCA_013407085.1. Taxonomy (NCBI): domain Eukaryota; kingdom Metazoa; phylum Platyhelminthes; class Trematoda; order Plagiorchiida; family Microphallidae; genus Atriophallophorus; species Atriophallophorus winterbourni. The sequence goes on from JACCGJ010005890.1 coordinate 4,136, forward strand.
GCTCGTTAGTCACATACAGTCCTGTGCAAACTGAACTGAACTGAACTGATCTGAATCTCATGCAAGAAGATGTTTGTGAAGATATTGTTTGAAGTGGTGAATGCTCTTCTGTGGAATTTCACCGAAAGAAATCTGGACGCGCGATTGGATCGTTAATCACATACAGTCCTGTGCTAACTGAACTGAACTGAACTGAACTTTCGTGCATCCTAGTCCCCAAGTAAAAATGTCTCGCAACTTTGGTCGAATGAACATCGTCCGACTACAAACTCAAGCCATGAATCTAAGTTAGAGCTAGACGAATTAGAAGGTAGTGTAGAAATCGAGTGGAATATTATAAAAAGGCACCTTTCAAAACTACAGGATAATTGTGCTTCTCTACAACCAGTGATAACGCGAGTAAAACCATCCTGGTGGAGCGCGTTTATTCGCAAGGCTATTAGATGTCGTGATCGTAGCTTGAGGGCTTACAAATTCTGTGAAACTCACAGATCTAGACTGCAGTACCTACAGAACAAGAATTCAGTTGTTGCGCTGCAAAGGAAAGCTAAGAGGGACTTCGAAACCCGAATTTCCAAAAAGCAAAGATTAACTTATAAGCTTTTTATGGCTATGTTGAGCCCAAGCAATCATTAAGAGAACAAATAGGTACGTTAGTGCTGGACGATGGCAATACGGCTTTGACTACACCGGAAAAAGCCGATGCGTTGCATTCATTTTTCTGCAGTGTTTATCGGCGCGATTCAGGTAACTGTTTAGAAACTCACGATTGCAGAGCACCTCCCTTTAGCTCGGTGGAGGTCAATCAGGAAATGGTCACCACGATTCTGTTGCAGCTGATAAAACTAAGTCAGCTGGCCCTCACGGTATACATCTGGCTATTCTTCAACTGCTTGCGAATATAGTTAGTCTTGCAATCAGAAATCTTTTAGAAGCTACCTTACTCCAGGGTATACTACCGGATGATTGATAGCGGTAATATCCATATACAAAAGGGTCCCATTTCGGATGTACGCAACTACAGGCCAGTAAGCCTGACAAGCATTCTTTGCAAGTGCTTGGAAAAAATCATTCGGCACCAGGTATGTAAACATTTGGTAGCCAATTCCTTACTATTCGATGCCCAGCACGGATTCTGGAAAGGAAGGTCCTGCCTAACCAATCTTCTAAGCTTTCTTGACGAAGTGACATTACGCCTCGATGAAGGGAGAGTAGTCGAAGTCTGCTATCTTGATTTTCAAAAGGCATTTGACTCGGTGAACCATAGGTACCTTCTGCACAAACTAAGTATGTGTGGCGTCACAGGTGACCTACATCGATGGTTAGACAGCTTCTTAACTAATCGCACTAACTATGTTAGAATTGCAGGGGAGTGCTCACAGGAATCACTGATTCTCAGTGGAGTGCCTCAAGGCTCGGTGCTTGGTCCATTACTTTTTCTTATTTTTGTAAACGACCTGGCAGCGTGCTTGAGTTCACGCTGCTTCCTGTTTGCTGATGATGTTAAGATCCTAGGAACCGACAGTAGAGATACGCTCATCTCTGATTTAGAAAAAGTAATCGAGTGGACAAAGACCTGGGACTTGCCACTAAACTTGGGGAAGAGCTGTCTTCTGACGACTGATTTAGCGACAACCCAACTAGAAGTTGGCGAAGGAACTATCAGAATAGCGGCTGCTCAGAAAGTGAAGGATCTTGGCATTACTATAACAGGCGATTTTAAATGGGCTACTCAATGTGCCGAAGCTGCAAACAAGGCTCGCAGAGAATTGTTCAGACTTCGCTCAGCGTTATCTTGCCGAAAACCTTCAATCTTCATTCCCTTATACAAAGTAGTCGTGCGGCCTCACTTGGAATACTGCGTTCAATCCTGGGCACCGTACTTGGAAAAAGGATATAGCATGTCTCGAAAGGGTCCAGCGCCTTGCGACTAGGATGGTTGAGGGTCAGGCAGGTAAAACCTATGAGGCTAGACTCAAGGACCTCGGTTTGTTATCACTTAAGAGACGGGGGCTGCGAGGTGACCTAATAGAAACTTTCAAGATTTTGAAGGGTCTTACGGGTAATAATATTACCGAAATCCTTAAACTTGCCCCTAAAGCAGCTACAAGGTGTAATTCCATGAAACTTCTTAACCATTAACTGCCTGAACTATGATTTACATTGAAATAATTTTTTCTACTGCATTTTTGTGATGAAACTGCTCTCCTTAAATGGGGACAGAAAGTATTTTTAGTTTTTTTATATATCACGGAAAATAAAAAATAGGACAAATTCGGTACAATCGTCCTGTGCTGGCACCCTTTTCATTTATTTCCAGCTATAGTCATATGAGACATAAAAGGTAAAAAAAGATTTCTCAATTAAATTTTTTTAGGTGAAACACACACAGGGTAGAAAAATAGGTTGAATAGAAAATAATGTATTTCCTTCATGCAGTCATCGCGATTAAAACCCATGGAATGCCGCAAAACAGTTCTTAGGCATGTCTAAGCATAAGTAGACATTGCATTTAGTGTAGAATATCTTCGTCTTCCCAAGACAGTTTTTGAACCTGCATCGGTTTCTTTTTTTTCTCGACACAAGGCACATGTGCCAATTGGTCAAACCTCACATCGTGAGATGGGGCTCCACATCTTCTTTTGCTGCTAGCGTCTTCACCTCTTAGAGATGGGCATCCACGTTTAGGAGGCAAGCAAATGTTTACAGCTTCTGTAAGGGTGAAAACTACCTCAAATTTGAAGAACGCAAGCTGGAGTACTTCTTTTATTAGAATAGAAAGCCTCTTGCAGTCTTTACGATAACAAAGCCATGAATTAAGTATAGCCATGCTAATGAAGCGATAGATCAGACGCTGATAAGCTTTCTTTGATTTCATGCGTATTCTATACAAAGGAAAAAGATGGTCTACCAAATCTACACCACCTATTGACTTATTGTATCGTTTCACAATATCAGGGCAAGGTACTTCAACGGACCTCTTTGTAATTTTATCAAATCTGCGGACTGTTGATAGAGGATTTGCCCTGGCAAATGTAAACACCAAATTGACTACATTTTGTCGTACCAGCGAACCAGGGTGACACTTGAATGTCCCTTCACTAGTTCTTTCTATTCAAAGGAACCCCTGCCGTTTTTCATTAGGCGCTTGTCATTCTTCATGTTTTTTGGTAAGCCAGCTTATCGTGGTAGTCTAGCTGTGCCGCAACAAAATATTTTCACATCTGACAAGTATTGCAGAAGGGGCACAGAGGGGAACCAGTTATCAAAAAATACAAGATAGTTCTCATTGGCAGGAATGGTCTTGGCAAGATGTAGCACAATATTTGAGCTAGCACCGATGTTTGGGACGTTGGAATCATCGACGGGGGATATTTTCCCAATACATGGGATGAAATCACACATAGTTCCACGATCGTCAGCGAGTACGAAAAGTTTGTAACAAAATTTTTAGGTTTATTTATCAGATATTGTTTGAGCCTTGATCTGCCTTTGAATGGCACCATTTGCTCATCAGTGCAGAGATTTTGCTCTTTGGTTAGGTTTTGAAATTTTGTTCTTAGATGGTTAACTAGAAGTTTCACTTTGAACATTGGGTCAAAATCAGCATCTCCAGGTTTGCCAGCGTTTGTGTTATCAGCTAAATGAAGATTTCATTTGATGGCTTTAAATCTATCTCGAGACATGCACTCAGCTGCATAGTCAGTGAGAGGAAAGAGCTTCTTGGCACAGTGCATTCTTGTATTTGGTAACTTTGATATTGAGAAATACAGTACAAGTCCCAACCAATTTTCCAGTTCGTTTTTGGTCAGATTCGATGGCTTATTGACATCTTTTTGAACAGAATACAAATTAGATTGCTCAACAATTAGGTTCAACATGTCATCATCAAAATACACTGCAAAATATTTCAAGGGGGATAATATTGCTATGTGATCGGATGGAGGTTTATAAAATGATGGGAGTTCGGTGCACTGTTGAGATCACTCGTACCAGATGTTTTGTGAAATTTTTTCGATGTTCTTTTTAGGGTAGTAATGGTAATGGTTGAATATTCAGTCGATTTTCGAAGTTTTTCGTGGCCATAAAATAATCTTGGAGTGAGACCTGAAAAAGAATCAATACATTAAAATCTTCATTATCTTTTTGAACATTCGAATGAGATTTGGGAACATAAGTGCCGGTTGTATCATTTTTGGGACACGCTCTTGTATAGCTTCACATGCCGGATGTCACATATTTGAGACATATATTCCGACAGTCGTATTTCGCATACAAAAATATTTCATCATTCGTGTATACGGTTGATGTGTTCAAAAGATGTCTATAAATGAAGCAAAAAATTATCAATGAATATACTTACAAGGTTTTTCAGCCATTGCATGCAGAAAAATGAAGCACGGAGTGAAATTTCACAAGCGTCACCTCACTTCCGAAGTTTGTTGACAACTGGCCCGCCGCATGGCTCAGCCGTCTCAAACGCATACCAAACAAGAGCAGAACGTGTGCCGATTCCGATACCCCCGGCATACAAAAGTGATCTGTCTAATTTAACCTATCTTTTACGTTTAAATTTTGTGTACCGAATTTGCCCCATTCGACCGTTAAGTGTAAAGAGTAGGCCCAGGTTGCTGGCACGTGAGCACTTTTTCAGCAACCGTGTGGTCAACTTCTGGAACAAGCTCCCAGATTGTATAGTAAGCCTCCCAAATGTGTTGATCTTTGAAATGGAATTAGACGTTAAATGGTCTATCATATTTCCGCATATTTTCTAATAAAAAACTTTATAAGCAAAACAAAAAACGTGTTTTTACATTTTTATCATATCTGTCTAGGCCTGGACAACCTGACAGCAAATTAGCCCACGTGCAGTCTATGATTGTGTTTTACTTCACCTCAACTAGGCTAGTGATTTCATACACCACACATTGTTCAAGCATATTATTGCATAGTTTTCTGAATAGCTGACCTCTCACCGTGCTGGTGAAGAGAAACCCTACCTTACTTTTCGGATATTCGGAAACAAGAACGTGTGAAAAGTACGAAATGTATACTCAATATCGAAAGGCCGGGTGCTCAACCGCATACTGTCGAAGGAAATCTGGGTGCGTGATTGGCTTTTAGCCACCTTCAGCCCTGTGCAACTTGAACTTGAACTTGAACTTGAATCTCATACCAGAAGATATTTATAAAGATATTGTTTGAAGTGTTGGACGCACTTCTGTGGCATACCACCAAAAGTTATATTGACGCTTGATTGGCTTGTTAACCGCTTACCGTAGTATGCAAACTGAACTGAAATGAACTGAATTGAACTTGAAGTGAAAAATGACCCGGCCTTGAAATATAGCGATAGATTCGATTTGCCTATTACCTTCACACTTTTGGGTTTGGTTTTTAAATTTAGTTTTTTCTGGGTTCTTTGCTCAAGGAGGCAAACGTTTTTTGTCTTTCTTTTCAGTACTATCCAAGTAATATCCATGAATAGTCCAGTTCATTTTAAAACAACGCTGTCTTAATGTCTGTCGCTAAAACTATGAAGGTAACCACGAGTTTAAGTTCGACTGTATTGTCACCGAAACTCTTTTGAGATTTTTCTGCTATACTGTGAAGTTATTAAACATCCGTTTAATTACCATCGAGCTTCAACTCTGTTGAATTAGCAATTCGATATGCCCTTTCACGTCAAACGCCATGCCGTCTATACAGAATTTTACCTAATCATCTCTATTATGTTCAGCCATATCCTCTGTATCGAAAGCAGAGCCATATTGCATTGTCTTTGTTCGCCTGGTCTGGTCATAGCCATGGGTGTCAGCCAAAAGTATGGTTTTTATTTAATGTTCTTCTTCTGTATCTAATGCAGAAGGGATAAAATCCCATTTAAACTTGATCACAGCAATATACATGGGTGACTCCTATGAAAAGGCAAGCCTCGAAAGTAGAAGAACACTACTAAATCAGTCGGGGGATCAGGTCCATCCGTCTCAACAAATGCAAATCCAACGCGCTTTTGAATAGCTGTTCCGATGGTAGAAACAGGAGCCCATTCGGTAGCGAGTTCCAAGTGTTCACCACCCGCGTGGATAGCGTGCTCGCATTATTCAGCTTTAGCCTTGTAGGCTTCTGCAACTTAGGTGATGCCCACCAGTCCTCGACTCACCTACTGATCGGAAGAACCGGAGGATCTCGTCTCCATGTCCGAGAAGAATACGACGTATGGTTCCAAAGGTTGTCATAGCCGGGGGTGGCAGTGGGGATAAGCTCCCACTGTTTATAAAATGCTCCCATATGGCATGCGTCTCAAATAGCCTCTGACAACCAAGTCCAGCTTCTGGCTGCACGAGTGGCTCGAGCCCGGCGGAACTGCTTCTACCAACAGGAGAAGGGGCGAGGGCGAGTGACTGGCGCCTGAAAACCAGTTTGCTTCGGGCAGATGTAGCTCGTTAGCCTGGAAGGGCATTTCATCTAAGGGAAGGAAAACCCTGATTTTAAACCTCCGCTGCCTTGTGGTATACCCGATCGCGGGAAAGGCTTCGGGAGAAAACCCTGAGGAAAAACCTGGAACAGAGTCTGGTAGACCACCTCTTTCTGGCAACTCCCTGCTGCCTTGCAGGTCGCACTTGGTTGTGCAAAGGCTAGAGAAGCTGACTCGAACAAACGCCGAGTGGTTCTGGGGACGCCGCTTTGTACCCAAATTCCCAAGAATCTTCTTTGAAGCCGACTCATCCTCCAGGAGGAGATAGTCGCACAAAGTAAAGTAAAGTAAAAGTAAAGTAATACGACGTATCAGGAGCAGGTCAAACCTTTCCTTTTGAATTTCTATCGACTATAGTTTCAGTAAGCTCCTTCTATCCTCGTACGCGAGGTGGCGCCTTCCATAAACCATTTTAGCCCCCCTTTGTACTCTCTCAAAGAAGTCGCATTGGCCTTTAGATTGAGGAAATGCAACGGGTAGCCCGTATTTTAACAGAAGACGGACATACGCAGAGAAAAGTGTCTAGGACATTTGCGGGGTAGTGGTCGCAAATGAACGCCGAATCGCCCAGAGCATCATGGTAGCGCTGCCTATTATCCAACAAATGTCAGCCTTCGACTTGAAGGAATTCATAACCAAAATCCCTCAGTCTTTTTTGACAGTCTCCGGTCTAATAAGCTTACTTCCCAGAAAGTATTCACCAGCAGTGTCATCGGAGTATATGCGCATGACGACTGTCTTGTCCTCATTCATAGGCAGTGACGAACGATGTGCTCAGCTGATTAAGTCATCAACTGCTTGTTGCAGTTGCTTATGGCCATCGCTGGAACGGTCAGAGACCCACAATTTCAGATTATCCGTGAATAAAAGACAATCGATGGCTAGCGCGTCCGGAATGTCATTCACGAAACTTTTGAATAACAATGGGCCAAGAACGGATCCCCGCGGCACTCCAGAGCTTGCTATCTCTGAAAATAAAACTCCATTCACCTCTACACGGTTTGACCGCCCTGAGATGAATGCAATGAATGGAATGTTGGATCTCATTTCTAGAATAACTGATAGAATTTATCAAATGAACATATTAACTACCATTCTCTGTTAGCAGCAAAGATTAGACCTTAACGCGGTGAGATGGTTTATCTACCATCTTAACCCATCGGATATACAGTATCGAGTCCTTCGGACACTGACAGCCACTCATACCAGGAAAGTCGACAAAAAGAGGTCAGATAAACACGGTCTTAACCAGCCGCCTTGTGAGTAAGGCTCATAAGCCAAAGTATTTGATTTTAAACGATAATTGTTCCTCTGTCTAGGTATAATCAACTTGGCAGTATCCCATCGCACACCATCATCACGATCACATAAATCCAACTGCATAGTGCATGGTCTTATGCGCATGATAAAGCGGCAACTATGCTAAATAAACAACCTGGAACTTTTTGAAGCTTAGCATATCTTAAACTCCAAACTCTTTTTATAACCACTCGCCTCTGAATACATAGGTCTCGTGAATGTACGAACGCTGCGTCAATCATGCAAGCAAGCTAATTTAGCCCTCTGGATTGATTCGTTGTCTATAGATGTTTGCTGTTTTCCAAATGCAAATACATTACTGTACCTTAAGACAATCGAATTGACTATACCAAATCTTAAGCGCTGTTTATGCGATTGTTTTGATTCCTCCTTAGGCCAAGTAACAGTAAATTCCGAAAGAAACGCATTATTTAATACCGTATTACACAAACGCCTCTTTCAAATGTACGGAAACATATTACTTGTGCTTTATTCCTATAGTTTAGAGCTCATTATTATGTACAAGTGGCCGTCAGCCAAATTTCTTACGCCTGGAATGAAGGCTCTTTCGAATTTGAAACAACAGTACTGGCTGGAAATCAGAGAGAGAATTTAGTGGGATAAAATAACGTGCATAATGAAACATACTATATTTTCCCCGATGCGAATTAGTGAAGGTATTAACGGGGTTTGGATTCGGGTATTGATAGCGAAAAATGGTGATTGAACAGTATAGATGATTGTATTTGTATGGGGAATTAAGCCTCATGATTCCGAAGATTGTACGGGCACACATGTTGATGCTCTATCAACATTTGGGATTGTGTCGGGTTCGATTCCGTTAACCCTGTTCGACCTCGGACTCCCGATTAACGTTCCATTCCGGCCTTGTTCTGTTTTCTTGACTGTTGGGTTAAAAGCAATGTATAGAATAATAGAACGCAAAGAATCCGTTTCTGAAGTCGGTGTTCCGGCATCGGTTAAAAATGCCCCAACCAGTGTAACCTATGCAGGTTGATCTGCTTCTCTATACCAAAATGACTACCGAACAACTTATTTCGGAGAACATCGGTACGTATGTGATTGTAACAGCTGAGAGCCACAATTTCAAGCGCTTGATTGTCAAGTAATAAAGTGCTGTTTGATAAGTCGATGTCTGGGGGGTGCAAAACGCATTCCAAATGCGGGCACAATACTAGCTAGCTTGTTGAGTATCGCCTGTGTATCTGTGTGCGAGTCGAATAGCGGAACTATATCAGCATAGTCCAAGTCGAGAAGCTTGCCGCCTTGGTTTATTTGAACTCCAAAGGCTGGGGTTCCTTCGTTTCATAATTCCATGATGGCATCAATTACAAAATTGAACAAAAATGAAGAAATCGGAGATCCTTTTCGGACGCCACTTGTGGTGGTGAATTTAAGTGAGATTTCGTTGTAAGCCCTAACACATCCGGATTCATGAGCATAAAGTGCACGTAGTATGTTGACATACATTTGCGGAACGCCTTTGCACAGCAAGATGTTAAACAGGACATTTCGATCGACTGATTCGAATGCTCCTTTGAAGTCTAAAAGGATGGTTATTGTCGGCTGTCGATAAGTGTGCCGCAGTTATAAGATCCGTCGAAGAGTAAAATGTGGTCGAATGCCTCTGCCATGTCAGAAGCCAGCTTGCTGCTCTCCGATCTGTGATTCCCTATGCGATGTTAATCTTCGAAGACATATGGTCGTTAATAATCTCGTAATGATAGGAGTGAAACTTATCCCACGGTGATTAAAGCATTAGCTTCGCAAACCTTTTTTAAATATAGGTATGATAACCGATTCGCCCCAACTCTGAAGGACACTTCACGAGGGAGATCGCCTAATCTGCTGATTAGGACTTGGCCACCTTCTTTAAACAAAACAGGCGGTATGTCATCGGGGCCAGCAGCTTTGAATCATTTCATGGATACGATACATGCTTTAATTTCTAAATCATTAGGGGGATCTACGCTAACAAACCAACGATCACACTGCTTCAAATAAGGGAATGATTCTGTTGCAGGCGACCAGCTGAATTGTTCTTCAAAATGTTTTGCCCAGCGTGAGAGGCGGCGATTCTGATTAGTGATAAGAGTGCCGTCTATTTCAGCGATAGTCTGACTCCTTTTTTCGTAGGCCTCGTCGATCGAATAAGTTGAAAGAGTTTTCGCACGTTACCCGCATTATTTGCTATTTCCATTTGTTCGACTTTATTTAGCCACTACTTTTCTCTATCTAGTCTTAAGCTCCGTTTAAGTTCATTCCTCACGCGTCTACGCTCTGTTTTGTGTCCAAGAGCATGGTATGGTATGAAACCACAAGCCTGATCCAGGCAAAGTGCCACACAGTCAGAGACTGCACGTGGGTTAAGAAGCTGTCAGGTGGCCAAGGCCTAGACAGATATGAGGGGGATGAGGTATTTGGCGTCGCTGGTGAAAAATTTCAATAGAGTGCTGTGAAATCCAGTGGGACTTTTTGGTCGATTGTATAGTCCCACAAGCGGATATTGCGGCGGCTCGCATAATTCTTGCTGGGATTGACAAACGGAGAATTGATAGTAATGAATGGGGAAGGGAAAGGGTCGGAAACAGTTTGAAGAGTATGGCCAGCAGTAGCTTGTTTTCACTTACCCATTCTGCTGTATGAGGCAGGTAAGGCGAATTATTTATCGTGGGCTGGGATACTGCCAGGTCGCCCTTGCCTAAACAAGAGAACAATTAGGGTTCTCGACTGAAGCCAATGGCTAAAAAGCCTGACCCGCAAGTCTGCGAATTAGGTTGAGGCCGTGTTCGTCTGCCCTCTAAACATTGACCTTCCTGGTATGAGTGACTCTGAAGGTGCTCGGAGAGCATCACCGAACATAGATTAATGGGTTATATAGGTACATAAACCGTCGCACCACGTTAAGGTCCAGTCTCAGCGCGATGGACGACTGGGTGAAGCAGACTCAGCTCAACTTTTCGAAATTCTTCCATGATGGCCTTGATTATTGTCGGAAAATTTCAGCAATGCTGACTTTGGTACTGGATACGAACCCAACATTTCGCCCCAAACGCCCCGTACCCTACGCTCTTTTCGAAAGTGTCGATAAAGAACTTGACATACTGCAAATCGCTGGAGTAATCAGGCCCGTCAACTACTCAGCCTAGGCAGCACCAATTGTGATAGCCAAAAAACGTTCACTCTGTTGCCATATATATACAAACCATTTCCACGGTCAAAGGCACACACTGAACACTTGGACCTCGGATTCCCGATCAACGTTCCATTCCAGCCTTGTTCTGTTTTAATGACTGTTGGGTTGAAAACAACGCGTTACTTGATGAAGGGCAAGAACTGTCTCTGCTGCAGCATCGACGATTCATCCTGTTATGTTTCACAGTCACGGGAAAAACTCTAGATTCGCAAAACAGACTGGTTCAGACGGAAGCACGAGTGATTCGACTGAACGTTTATTCCTGAAGTACAAAAGCACCAATGGCAAGCTGAAAGACGGAAAAGAGGTTTTATGTAAACTGTAAACTATTACATAATGAACATTCGGAGGTTACCCTCCTAACACCTCCCCTTTGAGTTCTTGCCTTGTACGAACGTTGCTTTGGGTCGATTTGCATGTGAGCAACTGGATGCCGGACACGATCAGTCCATCTTCGTGGAGTACAAAGATTTCGTAAATCAGGAGTTTTCGGAGCGGCGGCAACACTTGTAGACGGACGTAGTTCGAATGTTGTCCGAGAGAATGTCAAGTGGAACATTGTCTCTAGGGCTGTTCATCGTATGCACATCTGAGGGTAGTAATTGATTGGCATGTCGAACCCAGACTGAAGACTGAACGTCGACGTCGTAAGTTACATTACCGGAACGGCGTAGAATACGACCTTGTGTCCATTTCTCAACACCACGATAATCCTTCGCAAGTACGACCTGACCAGGTGTAAACACTCGCTTTTTTGCATTGTGACGATGATTGAATCGTTCTTCCATCTCAGTGTTCCTGGTGATAGTTTTTGGTGCAACGGGGTATATTGCATCAATTGGTAAACGTAACATTCGGAACGTTTGGGTTTGGAGTGGATCTGTAGTTAATCAGGAATGTTTCTATGTTTTCTGGTATGGTCTCCTCTCCCCTGAGTTTAGAGATGGCTCGCTTGAATGTGTCAACAAAACGTTCTGCCTGCCCGTTGGATTGCGGGTGATAAGGCGGTGAACGGATGTGTTGTATGTTGTTGAGTTGACAGAACTCAGCAAAAATTGCGGAGGTAAAAGCAGTACCGTTATCTGACACCAAAATGTCTGGAACGCCGAAACGACTGAAAATATGACGAAGTTTCATTATGGTGGCTTCAGATGTTATACGGTCCATGGGAAATATTTCGGGCCATTTGCTGTAAGCATCGACAAGAATTAAGTACTGTTGACCATCTATTGGTCCTGCAAAGTCGATATGCAAACGTGACCAGGGAGATTGAGGTGAAGGCCAAGAAAACAAAACTGATTTGAGAGGAGATTTTGCTGACAATTTACACTTGGAACAATTGCGTACTAAATCTGAAATCTGCTGATCCAATCCAGGGAAATAAACATAACTTCGTGCTAGTGCATTCATGCGATTAATACCTGGATGTCCGTTATGGAACTGAACCAAAACTTTTCGCTGCAATTGGGCGGGCACAACCACGCGATGAACAAACAATATACAACCATTGACTTCTGACAAAGAACAACGGCGTTGGTAAAAAGGCATGAGTTGGGCATCAGGGCACTGTGACGGCCAATTGGTACGGATATGTTCGAGGACTCGTTGAAGTAGTGGATCATGGGCAGTAGCTTCACAAACCATGGCTGAAGTGACTGGAAGCGCACGGATTGATGTAGTGAACACACTGCTGACTTCTGATTCGAAAATGATTGAAGCGGTAACCGCATCTTCATGTGGTTCAGAATTTGCTGTATGAGCAAGAGAGCCGCTATTGCACACAGAATTCAGAGGTAAATTCCACAAATTTAGTTTTTCCATCCAATCGAGACCAAGTAAGTTTAGCTGCACATGCTCTGTCAGATAACAAGTTCCGGTGAATTTTGTATCTCTGAAGGAGACGTCACAATTTAGCTCACCAGATATCTGTAGGGGATTTCCTGAAGCATCTTGAGCACAATGTTCAGTGGGGCATACGGAAGGTTTTTCGATAAGATCCCAAGTAGCATGTGAGATTATAGTTATGTCAGAGGCAGTATCCAACTGCATGCGTACTGGCGTCTAATTTATACATACAGTGATGAATCGTCGGCGAGATTCGAAATCAATTTTAAAAGTAGCGTACACTGAGTTAGACTGAGGACGCTTTGAAAATGTAGACTTTTGTAAAATCCGTTTTCGCGAATGACGAATCTTCTTATCATCATTACTGTTCGGAGGACATAATCCTTCCTTGTAACCTCTGCGATTGCATGTCTGGCATTGGTGCTTTTTAAATGAACAAAACCGTTTGAAATGCCATTCACCACAAGACCAACATGGTGTTCGGGGCTTTTTTGAATGTGAGAATGAGGTTTGTTTTATTTTCTGGACCAAAGTTGATGGCTGAGCTGATTGCTGCACCATCGCAGTATCGTGCTTAAGATTTAGCAGATGTTGACATTCGATGGTTAGATCTTGAACAGGATTTTGGGCCAATTTGGACAGCAACCGCATACGGATGTCTGAATCATTGTGAGAGGAGAGACCAGCAACAAATAAGAGGAATTTGAACTGATCTTCGGTCAGTGATTTCAACTGGAACCTTTCACACTCTCGGTTGACGATTCCTGCAAATGTGACATAGTCGTCGGTAGCTGTCTTGGATAACTTCAGACAGTTGTATCGAAGATCGAACAATGAAGCTCGGTCGCCGAATATATTTCACGGAGCTGAGCTACCGTTTCTTCGAAGGTGAGATCTTTGGGTTGTTTCGGCAAGATAAAATTGGTAAAACGTTCATGTTCAACCGTGCTAAGCTTCCTAACCAGCAAACGTGCTTTCCAGGCTGGATCCTTGCTGTTGAGCTCATGCTGAAAGGTGTCCTCCCAGCGCTTGTACCAGGCATCGAATGTTTGTCCCGATGAAGATTCGTAATGAAACTCAGTGATCGTAGCAGA
>JACCGJ010005891.1:0-37418 GCA_013407085.1 Atriophallophorus winterbourni
AAAAGTAGCCAGAGTTTGTTGAGCGCGTGGATATTGGGTGGTATCATGAGGTGAGCTTATGGTAATTGTATGGGTATAAACGATGTACACACAATTTTGGCAGTCTCTTCTTATCATTCCAATACATCGAAATAACTGTTACGATAAACAAATTCTAGACTCCTCACATTCACTGCACGTAAGCAGGATCATACAACTGATTATTCACTGTTCGCAATATCAGATGGTGGTAAAATCAGCAAGTTCTTAAACAGTGATAAGGCGGTTGACAAAAATTTAGATTTAGATGGTTAATTACATGGTTACATCTAACAATTGGATCATCAATTAACACATCGTATCGGATTACGACCGATCAAAACATTTGATTTGAATGGCTGCTTCCAACTTACTTCTTACCAATTTTTAGCTGTGAAATTTCATCAGTTGTGGATGATAAAATTGCATACAGTGACACCTGAAACAATGAAAAAAGAGATAAACTATGTAACAACCAATTAGGCTAACTCTTCCACACCTAACATTTTGAAATGATTTATCTGCACGGTTTATCCAAGTCGGATAAAAGAGTTACGTAGTGTCGAGTTTGTTTGTATGACGCACTAAAATATCGATCGAATTGCATGAGTTCAAATACGGTGGAGCGTTTATTTCATAGTATGATAAAACTCGGAAAAAGGCGTTTCATCTTTAGATGATTATCTATTGCGTGCAGTCTACTTTGATGATAGCGAAGATTTAAATGTATTGCAATAAGAGTGCAAAACACAATGGCTAGTGAACATGCACTCAGCAATTCAGTAATGCAGCAACATTTACGGTATGACATCCAGTGCAGCAAAAAGTGAACAATTATTTGAAGTAAAATTGGGTTGATATTTAATAAAACGTTTTCTTCATAGTCACATATGGTCACATTTGTAACATTTCTACTCATGCACCTTGAGCCACAATGCGATGAGTAATTTGGTCAAATGATCTGCTCTGTATCTACATGACTGGAGATCCTTTTGATTTTATTAGGTTTTTGAGGCCAAGATCAATTAGAGCTGATAGATCGAGAGCTATTAAATTACTGTTCGTATTCTGACTATCGTCCTCGATCTAATGAAACATATTGGCTGAAGTCTACACAAATTGCAAACACAACATTTTATGTATTTGTTTTATAAAATTAGCTTCAAAATATTCCGCATTTGTGTATGAATAAAAAAATAAGGTTGTCATGTTTTTATGCAAATTGCACATTTATAGATGAAGCCAATGAGTCAGTCATGACAGTGTACTATTGATGTCAATAATAAAGTTTGTTTAAATTTCATGGCTCATGATTTTCAGAACCCCGTCCAGATCACCTCTTATCTTATTCAATTTTTTTGAAACCTCTTAGTTTGTTTTGATTACTCTTCGATATTCGGGTTCCCTTTCCCATTTTGTTTAAACGCCGTGGGCTTATATACCTGCGTTTCAGCTCAGTGGGTTGCCGTTGTGAATTCACGACCGAATGAGTTTTGTTCGTTTCTTTCGAGTCTGAAATGCATGGTAACCTAACAAAGGAGGCTTATCCAAACAATAACGATATCGTATTACTGATACTACTTTAGTGATTCCGTATTCATTCAGCCAACGAACAAGCGCAGAAAATCCGTTTTGAAATAATTGTTAACCACCTTAATGCAGTCAAATTGGGCTAAAAGACGAGAAAAATACACATTTTGAGGAATGCATGGATTCCCAACGGGATTCCAGCACACCCTTGAACTCCAAACAAAGTGTTACCGTTTAATCTTGCAAACTACAATTTGTTGTGAGTTTGAACTTGCTTGCACAATCCTTCTATCTTCAAACTTACTTCAATTTTTTACGCAATGAGACATACGCAGTGAAGAATAAGAAGAAGAAATTGGCTACATTCGTATAAACGGATTTTTAGCAGTAACAATAATTTCACCAAACCTCTAAAAAATATTGACTACCAGTTCACGGCACCAAGTTACAAATTTTCGAATGAATGACGTTTGCTGCCCATTTTTATTGATTATTCTCAAATGTGATCTCGTTCATCAGTAAATGCGGAAACTAAAATATTACCAACAATACTCTGTAACTTATACTTCGTTTAAAATTGCGCGCCTCAGTTTACACAAAAACGTATTGCATTTGCGTTCACATTAACGAACAAAATTAAAAAAACGTGTGGAATGATTTATTTCACACACGGTGGATTTGAATGCGTTTCAAAACTTCTTTGAAAGCCATTGTTTAGAATTATTAACAGTTGATATTTTTCGCTAAATAGTTCACTAATGCAGGATGATGTTAATCGAACACGCACAAATTTAGAGTCTTTGGAAATCCAGCATTTTTATTGGTTATTTGATGTATTACTTTCCCCGGAATTGAATTTGTTCTTCTTTGAATTCCTTGCGCGAACATACGGAATCGGTTTTGGTTTTCGCCGAAAAGCTGCGTTATTCCCTGGAAGGTTGTAAGATTTCACTCAATATTCGTTCTGCGCGTGTGGTTTTGGTTAACCTCGTTGCTTTTCCAACCATAAAAACGTATTATTTTTTGCGCTCGGACATTATGTTGCATACATCTCCTGAAATAGTTTTGTGTTTAGCGCTACACAGAGTTGTGAAAAACTTTAGCATAGGAAACAAGGTGCAAATTCACTTTTACCAACCCACTAGCTCGTGTTTATCAAGCAGACTGATTGTGAACATTTCCCAGAAAGTTTTTACAGGAATCGAAGGTATACACGCTTCAGTAGACCTTGAGTCTGGTGTTAATTGGAGGTTCATTGTTGGCGCAAACAAAATTTTTAAACAAGTTTCTGGACAAAAGTTCCAATTATAGACTACGGAAGGATTGTTATAGAAAAACGTTGAACTTTTCGTGTAGAATCTTTGAGCTTTACTCTATTTCAGTACACGGAACCGTATTGCAAAATACAGTTCGTTGGTTTCTTTCAGATTCTAATTTAAGTATATTCATGATCATTTCTAAGCAACAAAATATATACTTGTGAATTAATGAAACACTTAGAAGAAATCTCGGTGTCTTTTTAGACTTTAAAACGTGTACCAAAAAAACGATGCATCTGACACCAATGAATCTACATATATCATCCGTGTCTAAAAAATGAAAGCAATTTGTGCTATTCGGATTTTCGCGAGATTCCTTTAACTTTTCATGAATCAGAAAACCCCTTTATCTTGTGGCATTCTTCGAAGTTCCTTAATGCATTTTAGACCATTAAATAGAATTAAATTAAATTAGAGTATTCTAGAGCCTTTCGTGAAACGCAACTAAGAATTTTGTGCAATTTTACAAAAACTAGTAATGGATTATAAATTTTACGTTAACAAACAGCAAATGATCTACTTACACATAAAATCGAATTTGTTTATTTCAAGTGAACAAATAACATTGCACGGAATTTCTAGCAAAACCTTTGAAGTCGACAAAACTTCATTTTATCTGGCATTCTCTTTGGCGTATCAAGTAAAACATTCTGTACGATTATATCAACAATTGCTTTGCAAGAATCAAAAAGAATGATCGAATTCGGGCCGCACGACTTCAGTTGTGTACGTGCTCGAAAAGCAAATCAACCTGAAGATCTTGAAAGTATAGGTTTATTTGCATGCATTTCCATCACATACTCAAAGCCCGTTTCGTGGAGTTTGCACTCATCAGGTAGGGACAGTGTGATCTGGATCGGAATGCGCTTGAAATGGTTGAAGTATTATGATAAAAATGCACTCAAATGATTACTTTGTTCATGATCATCGGTTTGAACACTTATTACATGTGTTCCGGGCACACGTCAGTGATTAAGAGGATATTTTTTTGAAAAAAATGGATTAGGAACGGCAACATGCACGGCGCACCGCAATATCAACCACTGCAACATGCCATTTGGTAACTGCCAATTATTTCGGATCCTATTTCGTATTCCATTGATTGACCGACCCACAAATCACACCTCTGAAAAGAAAAGATGCACTGAGCTATTTTAAGTGGGTTAGGCTGAACTCCAAACCTAGAAAACATTGAAGGAAATATGTTGCGGTACTCACATCCCCCGTTTTTATATATAAAACCGGTTTCTACATGGCTTACCCTTATTAGATGGAGACAGTTAGACCAAGCTTAGAGCAATTTTCAGAAGTGCGAAATTTCAAAATAAATATACTAAATTTGAACATTACGACTTTTTGTTTCAAATTGAGGAATCTTGGAGAACTATTTTCGAGTCAGTGCATTGAACACATCCTTAATAATCGAAGCATAGGTTCCAAGCTTCTTTTGATTGAAAAATAAAATGCGTGACGCGTTTAACTTCAAAACTTCGTGCAGAGCACGAATCTGATATCTCTGCGTAATGAGTGCAAACAACAGGATACCGGTCGTGGAATGTGTACATATGTAATGAAAATGCATGCAAACGCGAAAACAATGTGTGTAAACCTTTATTTATGTTAGCTGGCATTTCGTATTGAAGATTTGATCAGGCTAAACTTAACTGGCAGTGGTTTACGCGCGCTCATTGTTTAGAATTTTTCCAATGTTGTAAGGCATGCTGATCTCGAATGTACGGTCGATACCTGGGAGTGCAAAGGTCACGAGAGAATTTGTGTGTGATAAAAATGCGTGCAAACATGGATCTATGGTCTCTTAGATTGTTTATTTCGTATTATAATAGTGAGCAAGCACGGTGCCACTTAACAGATATGCAGTGACCTGAAAAACCAGCATCATCCAGCAGTAGTGAAGAACAGTAATCCCTCAAGTTTCGACATACGCTACAGCGAACCCAAAAGCAATTATTTCGGAAACAATAGCAAGGAATATTCGAGCATATTGAAAAACACAATAATAAGAATAACGCTAGTACCTATTCAATGATGTGTGATCCAATAAGCTCGGTTAAACCAGCACAACGTCCACAAGAAATTCTCATATTTTTCAGCGAAACATTTGATGACTTGGAGATATTGCTCTCGGGTGTTTTACATCGAGCTTTACAAAGCATGCGTAAGAAGAAAAAAATATCAAACAAAAAGTTCAATGTCAATTTTTGTTTTCCAATAGTGCGGGTCTAAAGAGATATTAACGAAGGTAAGGAAAGAATACAAACTAGTCATTTTTATTACAATTGGCTCAGCTCTCAGCAAGGACTTCCAGCCAAAACTTCGACTTTAAATTTGAAGACCACTTCTATGAAGATTCATTCACACGGAGGCTGAAACAAACAGTAAACCGAAATTTTAAATCTGGAAGAGCTAGAATAACCTTCACTAGCAACAGACAGCAGATTGAAGACCGCTACCGCGTCAGGCAACATTATAGTGTATATATCAATTTACCTGTTCCTGTGGAGAAGAATGCATCCGCTGTACGACACGAAAACTAATGAAGCGATTTTCTGAAGATCACATTAATTGGTTATGCAAAGAATGTTTTGAGAAAGTTAATGATCGATTCTAGCTCATCTGATTTACAAGAGATACCGTGTGAAACCTGAAACTCTGCCTAATTCGTTTACACGGTTCCATAGAAGGTGTTTTTAAGAGTGAGTTGGAATATCTTGCTGACAGGGAAACCGTATGCAATAACATAATCAGACCAAACGTAGGCGAATATTTCGTGATCTTTCCTTATCTTGGTTTACATCCATTGGGACCAGAGAATATTGAGTAACAACACGTCACACTGATTTGTGTTTATTGGTTGATTTTAATCAGATCTATTTCGATTTTCATTAGCATGTTTTGTAAAGCTCTATAAGAAATATCGAAATGAATACTTTCGCTTTCATCACATATCCAGCACGAGATGGGATACCTGACACGGAAACGTCTGGCACGAAATCAATAAGTGGAGGAGATAGATGTAAAAAGCAGTGCTGAAATTGTTTGAGTTTCCATCTTGATATGGGTGTTGTTGTTGGCCTCCAACGGTCGATGTCAAACATGGATGTACATCACAATCGCATGCGTTTTTAGGTTCCAAAGCTTTTCGAATAACGGAACAGTCCGATTCGGGAGCAACAATCTCTCCCGCAGCGCTTACAACGATAAGAAGCACTCGGTTGTTGGACGTCAGTAAAACGCCGGTGGCGTGATTTCGTTTAGCAGCCAAGAGCTGTATTTGCTTCCCCCAGCTTTTAGAGAAAGCTTTACACAATGCCTTCAATGTAAGCAGTCAATATCAAGTTCTTCCTTAATCGCGGTGTCCAAGACATGTGATTTTATATATCTTTTGTTAACGTATTTGTACCACGAGGGCGGTCTGCTCAATGGTCTACTTCATCATTGCAACTCACGTTAGAGTAGAACTTCCAATATACGAACATTTCGCATTCTACAGACATGACCAAGTCACCGCAGGCGGTGCTGTCGCAATAGGGTGACCTTGCTCTGTACACCAGCTTCGGAAAGCACTTCTGTGTTAGTCACTGTCCATCAAAAATATGTTCAAGATACGACGGATGCTTCGTAGATGAAATGCAATCAACTTCTTTTCGTGTCTTACGAAAATGCGAGGGTCTTTTTAATATATTTGATTCCAGTGTACCTGAATATCGGCTGGCAATGATTGCAAGTTCTGACCGAATACAAATATTGTGTTTGATGGAAATGACGATCGTCGACACATTGGTAGCGGTTGATTTGAATAACGAATTTCGTTTCTTACATTATTCAATCTGTAATTTGATCGGCATTTTGAGTAAAAACGTTTAACAACTTGATGCTTCAAACAGTGAGATTTCCAAAAAAAGCATCTACACCAGTTTACCATTGGTCTCACATAGCTTCTTCGTCAGTGGTAAAACGTTAACCAAAAATCTGTTTTAACCGATCGCAATCAATTTTGTTTGCATTGTGAATACACGATCTGTCCTAAACATATTCCCGTCGATTGCGAACTGAGTTATATTTGAACTCATATGTCAAAATCCTTAAAAATATGAGTTAATTTTGTAGTAAGAATAATATTGTTCCTATACCAGAATGTTTTGTTACGTTCGCTGGCGTTTCGTTTACAATGTCATTCCAGCAATGCTTATCCTGTCTAAACTAACTGAAAAGACGAGATTACTGTTCTGGCGGCCTGCGATCCGAATCTTTTCGCAGGTTAAGGAACTAGTGTGGTGAAATAAGCACGGGCGCCGGCAGCCGCTTGATCATCACTGGATTTTCCGAACCGTTCGATTAGAAACTTAGGTCCTCGTTGTTGACCGACGAAACACTGCAAATATTTTCATAGTTTGTAACGTCTCGGATGAGTGGAGAGCGTGAAAACATGATTATTCTTCCTGTTTTGGTCATGGCTTTTCATTGATTAATCACGAGATCAACTAAGGTTCAGCTGTGATGGAAAATAAACCTCAATTGCTTTGGAGTGCATTTTGTACGGCGTTGTCACTTTATCAATAAAGCTTTCCTATGTGTGATATCATCTGAACACCAATAAATAAGTCATGGATTTTTTTAGTGAGAATGTATAAAAAGTTTGTTTCTGGAACGTACTACTGACAACATGAACTACATCTAAATGATGTTCATATACACCCAACTATAAAGTTAACATTTTTGAAATGAGAAAAACATCCAATATATTTGACAGTATCACAAATTGTGCTGAATAAGACATCGTTACATGCCTTTGAGGATGCAATGATTTCAAATTCTAAGTTTTTAAATCAAATCCTTGAATTTGTCATATAACAAACCGTTCCTGAATATCAACATGAATTTGCTAGTACTGCTTCCTGCTCCGATGTTCTCAAATGGACATGGACTACTCCAGGAGCAGCATCTTTGTTGGAAAGCAATCAAAATTGTAAAGATAATTAGGTTTAAGGTTTTGACTGTGAACTTTCAAAAAAGTTTACTCTCAATATATTGTTTATCTGTCAAACCACGATTGTGTTTCGCGATTTACTTTGAATTTCCTGTCACAAAAATATTGACTAAAATCATTGTATGCAAAACACATGCACCCAGGGCTTAGCAGAACCCTATATATAGAATAGCGGATTCTGTATGAAATAGTGCACTCGCAAACATGAGTATATCTGTCTGCGTGGACCTAATTTTTTCCTATTATTTAATAATATTCATGTAAGCTTGTTGGTAAAAACAGTTTGTCTGATTATTTTTGCATTGAAATATTGCGGTGAATCTATATTGGAACCTATCAATAAGTAAATGGAGGTGAGGATGAGCAAGAAAGGCTCAAAGCTTAGGTGTCTGGAATTGGATCATTCCGTAAACTCAGAAAAAAGGGAAACCAGTAAGAAAACTTGTGGACCTCGTATGCTCTACTGCGTGATAAAGCTGAAGTAGGTGAATAAGTGAGCCTGTCATCAAGCAAGCAATTAGCTTGACATCTGATTCATGTTAGTTCAAATCCGTGAATCCATATCATGGGCTTGTTCACTGATCCTCGTAAACGGCACAAAAGTAGCCGTGAGAGAATACTGACTACATAAAGATAATGTATACACACATATACCGAACGTAAACTTCACTACCGGTTTCTGGCTGTTTGCTTCATCAGATAGACACATAAATATTAGGTTCAGTGAGCCTTGAAACCGTTTATTGGTGGTGAACAAAGTTATACTTCAATGCCACTTAGAGTTCGAACAAGTAACCACAATGTTTATTTGCAACTAAGCTTTCATGAATCAATCTCAAGACTAACACATTTAGGCAGCTTTTACTGCACGATCCATTGTCAATGAGACATCAGCTTATGCTGTGGTCGCCGAAACAATCGTTTCAATTAGGGTTGAACTGTAATTGCATACTGATGAGTTTTCATGTATCGCAGAATGTTAAAATGAAGTTGATATTGCAAGACATGAACTAAACTTTCAAGTTCAGTTCAGTTCAGTTTGTACAGGACAGTATGTGGCTGACAAGTCAATTGAGCGTCAAGAATTTCTTTCGGTTGAATGCTGCAGAGAGGCACCCACCACTGCCAAAACGTATATTCTTTTTGTCTGTTTGAAATCTTCGCCGATCGCGAAGCCAAGAGATTATCCGGGTTGAACTTAGGAAGCACCACGTTATAGCCGATGCTGGAAAAAAAGCAGATTCTCTTCACCAGCACGGTGAGGGGTTAGCTGAAGTTGCATTGTGTATAATAAAAATTAAAAAATAACACAGATAACTCTAGTTCTCACTATATTTACGGGATAACGCTAGAAGATGAAAAACCTAAGCTTGTAAAGCAATTAGGGCGAGTATTCAGGAAACAACTTACCCCAGTTGCGGTCCAACGCCTGCTATACACGGTACTGCAGGATATAAGTTCTTGTGAAAGAATGTTCCAGAAGTTAACAACCCTAAGGCTGAAAAAGTGTTTCCTAGAGTCTAGCCGACATCGTTTCCTAGCAATTTCAAGTGAGTGGCCCCGGGTGCGCAGCTCGGGAATTAAGGTAAAGAAGTCGTTTATTTGCACGCCACTCAAACCCTTCAAGATCCTAAATGTTTCTATTAAGTCACCTCTTAAACGACGGCGCCTAAGGGATAAAAGATCGAGAGACATTAGGCGCACAGCGTACGGTTTCCCTCGCTGACCTTCAATCATGCGAGTTGCGAGGCGCTGTACACTTTCAAGTCGAAGGATGTCCTTTTTGTAGTGAGGACACCACGCCTGAACACAGTATTCAAGATGCGGCCGAACTAATGCCTTGTACAGTGGCAGGAATACATCGGGTCTTCTGCTCGATAGCACTGATTTCAGCCGAAAAAGTACCTTGCGTGCACGCTGAGCCGCAGCGGCACATTGGTCCTCCCATTTGAAGTCAGCCCTAACCAGTACACCCAAATCCTTAACACACTGTGTGGCGTTAACACTGAGGGAATTCCCCGCCACCTGGACCAAAATCTTATCAACCAGTGTTGACAAGAGTTGCCTCTTATTTAGGTTCAGTGGGAGATCTACTGGTATGACCAGTTTATGACCCGCTCAAGGTCGTGCATCGAGGTCTCTTCATCCGTTGATCCGATGAATTTCACATCATCCGCGAAAATGAAGCA
Organism: Atriophallophorus winterbourni; assembly: GCA_013407085.1. Classification (NCBI taxonomy): domain Eukaryota; kingdom Metazoa; phylum Platyhelminthes; class Trematoda; order Plagiorchiida; family Microphallidae; genus Atriophallophorus; species Atriophallophorus winterbourni. Next base: position 10,065 of record JACCGJ010005891.1, read on the forward strand.
TGGGCACTTCAATTCAGAGGACAAGTCATCGATGAAAATCAGGAATAGAAGAGGGCCAAGTACCGAACCTTGGGGTACACTACTGATCACGTCGGTTTGATTCGACAGCGTACATCCTACTCTCACTCGGAATGTCCTACCTGTAAGGAAGGCCTTTATCCAAGCAAGTAGACTACCCCGTATGCCTTTGGATGCTAGCTTAATCTCTAGAAGGCGGTGATTTACGGAATCGAAAGCCTAACTGAAGTCTAGGTAGAGGGCTTCGACAGGCTTCCCTTCATCCATCCTTTTAGTGGCAGTATTGAGAAAGCTAAGGAGGTTAGTCAGACAGGATCTACCCTTAAGAAATCCATGCTGAGTTACACTCAACAGAGAATGCCGACAAAGATGCTGACAGATTTTATCACGCAGCAGTTTTTCCATTACTTTCGAGACGGTGCTGGTCAGGCTGACCGGTCTATAGTTACCAACAGTTGACCTGCAACCGCCTTTGTGTATTGGCACGACTATGGCTTCCCTCCACTTACTGGGAACAACTCCTAGTTGCAGGCATGAATTAAAGAGCTGGCAAAACGGTTCGGCAAGCACTGAGGCAAGATTTCCAAGCATAATTGAGTAGATGCCGTCCGGTCCCTCAGATTTGTTGACCCGAACATGGATAAGTGCGTCAAACACCTCAGCCTCATTGAAGGACAACTCATCTAATACATGGACACCAGGTGTCAGGTTAAGCTGACCTGACGGTGCGTTTGAAGAATTATCCCGTCGTTGAACGCTACTGAAAAACCCTGAGAAGGCAGTCGCCTTAGACAGGTCGGCATCGGCAACTTTTCCGTCCTTCAGTTTCAAATCCCCTATTTTTCCCTATTTTTTTCTTTTGACTGTGCGTAGCTATAAAACCTTTTCGGGTTGGATTTAGCATCCCTAGCTAGAGATAACTCAAAATGCTGTTTGAGCACACGTTGTAATTTAACACAGGCATTCCGAGCGGTTTTGTAGCGGGCCCAAGAACCCAGAAGTAAGGGATAGCTTATATTGCCGCCATAGACGATCCCGTTTACGGGTAGACCTACGGACTCGAGGAGACCACCAGGGTGGCCTTCGATGCCTTCTCACACACTGCAGCGGAGCGTGTTTGTCTTGTAACTCGTTTACATACTTAGAAATTCTATCCCAGTTTTCATTTACATTTGAATCGCTAGATAACTGAAGGGAAGATTTTGAAGACTGCAAGAGTAAACCCCAGTCTACACGCCTAAAATTGCGTCTAGGACGAGAGAGAGGATTGCGAAAACGCAATATCGCTCCAAAGCTTATCAACTATCCGGAGTTTAGCGTTATCAATAACTGCGTAACAAGCCCATTCACCGATCTATAAATCACTTTCATTACTGCCGATTTTTGTGGTCTTTGCAATTAAAAAAACAAAACAATTAGATATTTCTACCACAAGTGTTTCAAAGGTTTCTCTAACTATGTCGATAAATTAAACAAAATACGTTAACGATGATTACAAGCTGATTGTAATAATATTAGTGGTCAAGCGTTTTTTGATTAATAATTGCATTGATTGCAAAACGGAAAATAAACGGAGTACAATCAGTATAGAATTGGTATTGATGCACACCAAAACACAACAGTCACAATGACAGTATATATATCGAGAGGCCACTTGATTGTTCGGTACCTTTCGGAGAATATTTGGAAGATTCTCGCTGCTAACGATACCAAATATAAAGAAAGTCTACTTTCGCCCCACGATGGGGTATTCGATAGTGATCTTGGAACAATAAATGCGAAAAAATTATTGCTCCCTTTTAGAAAATCTATCACAGAGCAATTAAGTTAGTGATGGTTCTTCGCAATGTTTCGTAAACCGAAATATTGGATTGTCTTGGTCTATGCGACTTTAGCAAAAAGGATAATGAGCGATGTTATTCTGACCAATATAATATTGTTTATGAGAGAAATTTCAACATATTACTTTTCGGAATTTTGGCGACAAAGCGACACTTGAACATAATATATATCTTCACGTTCAAATTAACCATTAAGGTTGTCAGCGTCATGTTGGCCGTACATTCAAGGTTGCATTGAAATTCCCTACATCAGCAAGTGGTTAACTCTCATTTCTTTGCTTTTGTAAAGCGAAATTAGACATGTAAAATAACATCATTCGTCATCATTACATGTTGATATATTCTGTTAATTTTCTACCAGCATTTATCACATTTTTATTCATACCGTAACCTTGCGGTGTTTTAAACCAATTACGTTTTAACCATATATCCTCGATTCTTTGATTTCTTGAAAAGAGTATATCAAACATCGTAATCACTCTGAAAAAATCGCTGGAAATGTTGCTCGTTCCGTAAATAGATCATTACTTATGTTCGAAAGGACTTTTCAAGTAAACAGACTCATATAAGTTAGATTCGAGCTCGTTGAACACGAATATTACAGAAACAAAAAAGATTTTGCATGCTTAGTTAGCAAAAAGTAATAATCTGCTTCATATAAATTGAAAGAAAGCATAATAAATTCTCCCTCCGATTGAGAATATTTTGATTAATAGTTTACTTATGAGTAAGCATAAATTTACTGCTTTTATTATTTGATGAAAAGGTGATATTAGTTTTTGTGAGGATGTTTCCAGCGCATAAAGTCAAACGTTCATCTTTTATTGAGTTTACTCAATTGATGATGGTAGTTGTTGTTGTTGTCAGCCTTTGTCGGTCGATGTCGACCACGGATGTAAACCACAGGGGTTTCATGTTTTGCAGCTTTTTGAATGACTAAGCAGTCCGATTCGGAAGGAACAACCTCTCCCACAGCTCTTGGAACGATAGTCAGAACTCTGTTGTTTGGCATCAGTTGCACGCCAGCGGCGTGATTGGCGTTCAACAGCCAAGAGCTGTATTTGCCCTTCCCCGGCTTGCAGACGACGCTTTACAAAACGCCTTGAAAGTGAGCGGTCAAAAGCAAGTTCCTTCCAGCTTGCAGGGTCAAAGTCGTGAGCTTTCATATCTCTTTTGTAAACATCTTTTTGCCGCAAGTGCGGTCTGGCTAATGGTTGATTTTCTAATTGCAACTGTTCGTAGAGTAGATCTTTCGAAATACGACCATTATCCATTCTATAGACATGGACAAGCCACCACAGGCGGCGCTGACGTAATAGGGTGAACATGCTCTGTAGACCAGCTTTTGAAATCACTTTAGCGTTAGTCAATCTGGCCATCTACGATATTCTCAAGATACGACGGATGCTTCGTTGATGGAAAGCATTCAGCTTCCGTTCGTGTCTTGCGTGGGTGGTCCAGGTTTCACTGCCGTATAGTAAAGCATTCAGTACACACCCGCTGTATACCATCATCTTTGTCTTTACATTCAGCTTGCGGTTACCCAAACACGAGAGTTCAATCGGGACAAAATAACAGCTGCTCTGCCAATCCGCTTATCAATCTCCGTGTCCAGCGAGAGGTTTTCCCTAATGGGTGAACCAAGATATGCTGAATGATGAACTCTCTTAACCTGACAGTTTCCAACAGTGATGATTAGTGGCGTTACAGCCCCTAACCAAGGTCTTTGGTCTCGCTCATGCTGATTGTTAGACCAAAGTCTTTGCATAACGACAAAAACAGTCCATTAGCGGCTGGAGCTTTTCTTAGGAGTGAGCAATAAATGCTGCATCGTCCGCAAACAACAAGTCACGGATTATCACATTCCGTACTTTGTTTTGTGCTCTCAACCGGTTCAGGTTGAAAAGCTTACCATCACTTCGCGTGCGTATGTAAAAGCCTTCTGTTGTCATCCTGAAAGTGTGCTTCTGAATCAGAGCAAAGAAAATGCCGAACAACATGGGAGCAAGAACGCACCCTTCTTTGACGCCTCGGCGAATTTCAAATGCTTCTGAACTGCAACCGTTAAAATGGACTGCGCCTTTCATGCCTGAGTGGAACGAAATAACGAATCTGAGAAGCATTGGGGGAAGCCTATCAGATCAAGCATTTTGAATAGACCCCCCTGAAGATTTAGTCGAATGCCTTAGTTAAATCATTTTAAACAGCGTATAATGGCATACACTGTTCCCAAAACTTTTCTTGAAGTTGTCTAAGAAGATGATGTCAACGGTTGATCTTCTCGTGCGGAAGCCACATTGAGATTCTGAGTAATTTCTATCAGCTAAAACTTGCAGCCGGATCTGTAAGACTTTAGCAAAGAATTTGCCTACAACATTTAGAAGGGAGATTTCTCTGTAATTGTTACAGTTCCCTCTGTCACCGTTATTCTTAAATAGCGTGGTAATCGTTGTGACTTGCATCTCTTGTGGGACACCCCCTCCTGCCAGCATTGAAAAAGCAAATGGTGAAGAGGCTGAAATAATGCTGCTCTACCGCATTTGATAACCATTGAAGAAATTCTGTCGTCACCAGGGGTCTTCCCATTCGTTAAGCGGTCGATTGCCTTATTGAGCTCATCAAGAGTAGGAGAGGTATCCAGATATTTAATAGTCGGCAACCGTTCGACATTTCCAAGTGCATGGGTAGAACCGTACTGTCCTCAGTGTAGAGAGAGGAGAAGTGCTCTACCTATCTTCCCATGTGTTGAGTTTTGTCGACAAGCGGCTTATCAGATGAGGACTTAATGGGAGCCGTTTTAAGTTTGTTTGGGCCAATGGTTCTCTTGATCCCATCATACATACCGTGAAAATTCTCGATATCCGCTGCTTTTTGGATATTGAGGCTTACTTCAGTCCAATACTGGTTTGATGGTAATATCTCGAAATTTTGTTTGATTGATGAAATTATTTTTCAATTTTATCTAGTTGCTGTAAACGCCATAATGGTTTCCTAATCTGATGGATGAATTCTTACTTTAATGTTTTGATTGCACTGGACCAAATGATTTTCTTTTTTGTTGTAATAATTATGCTCATTAGCGAGTTTTATATTTTGTTTTCCGTTTGCCTCCTTCAGACGACATGTTGAGCGCGTGCAGATCTCATTTCTCAATGGTCATGAACATTCGGTCTGTTTTTTTAAGCGCTACGTTTTTATGCACAACACTGTTTTATATTGCGTTAAAGTGAGTGGCACAGCAGCTAATATTGCCAAACTCTATCTTTTAAATGCTAGTCAAACAATTAACCTCCGGTAAAATAGAATGGAAGGTAGCCCTAAAAGTCTGATGAATGTTAGGCTAGTGGGTGCAGCTGTCCCAGCTGTGGGCTAGAGAGAATCACAACCGATGTACTGACTGTTAGAGTGAAGATCACAATCTTTGTAAGGTGACCAATAATCAAATTATGCACCCGTGATCCATAAAGTTTCAGGCTGAATCGGTAGAGCATTCACTGACCGGTGGAAACAATGATTAATGAACAACATTCTGGGTCTAAAACAGGTCACACGAAAAATGTATCAGTGACAACCAGTTTTGGAAAACTACACTAAGTAGAACATTATTAAATATTGAACGATGTTCAATACGTCAAATTTTGTTAAATTGATCCATCGCGGCGATGTTACTATTGACACGTATTTACAGGAGAAATAAGATGAAAGTGACAAACAGTGGAGACAATTTTGAGTTATTTGTTGCGATTAATAGATTTGAATAATAATAAGCTATCTGGGTATTATTCAATGTCGTTTGTGTTGTAATAGCATAACAATATGGTATAACGTGTGATACCTTTGTCATTAGAGCGTCAAAATACACATGGTCCTGGATATCTAAAGCCTAAACAAAACAAAATAAACCGCTCATATTTATAAAGACCTATTCTGTGGAGAGTTAACTTCAGCAAGTTAACCTTTGGAAAGACCTCACTTCCGGTAGAGATTCGTTCAAAAAAATAGACATGAAGGATTTGAAATTTGCCCCATGATGTTGAAAGATCTTGTTCTTCTTCGCTCACTTTGAATGCAGCGTTTATATCGTTACCTGTAAGCCGAAAAACTGCAGCTACGACTCATTGCCGCTGAACGCATGTCAGGCCGTCAGTGAGCAACTGTCGCCAATCGTTATGAGCACAGCGAAATAGATTGTTCCTCTTCATCCGGAATGCTTCGTCATGAAACAACATGAAACACAACGCCTTCATGCGAATTTGTTGTGCATTCATGGTTGATATCGAATGACGGGGACTAACCACAACTAAAGACATTAGAAAATAAAATTTCTGTAGAAACTAAAGTCTATGTTAATATAATTACATGCTTCGAAACTAATCGGATTCATAAATTTCACTCCTCGCCCAATGCTTGGGTATTCGCTTACTATCTTGAAAAAACCCACACTCCCGATAAGAATGCCAATGTCGGTTGAGTCACCAAAAATTTTTCTCAAAGCAGAAATAACAAACTCAAAGATGATCATTCTCTTTCAATGTTCCTAACTTGAGTACTTACGGTCAAAATCACATTCTGAAACATTGGATTTAATGGATAAACCTAGAATAAGAGTTCTGATTATGAAATAATGTTACCAGATTTTTTATCTTGAATAAATTGTGATATCTTTTCAAATTTGACCATTGTTATGATTAGGAACGTTCAATTAAACTGACTATCTTTTAAATAATTTCATTTGAATAAGGATGATTTTTTTAATTTTTATGGTCTTTTCTTACACACTTTATATCGAGCATACTTTAACATCAACAAAATCGTTGCCCCAATATGTGTTGTGTTTCTCAAGATGAGCGAGGTACATTTGACATAATTCATACTTTGACCACACACGACAAAATCAAACTTCTGAAGGAACGTAATCACCAAACAAAAAGAATGTCAGCCTTCTGGACTCGTCCTTTGTCTAGCGAAATACAAGCTGGCAGATGAAAGATAGACACGGAAAGATTATTCCATATGTGATTTTAGAAAATCAGACAAATATGTTTCTCAGTTGAAAACAACATAATAATCGAAATGTCTGTTAAATGAAAAAAAAACAAAGATGAATAGAAGCCGAAGTTTTTTGATCGCGTGGATGTTAGGTGGTATCATGAGGTAAAAATATGGCGTGATGTTACTGTATAAACAATAGACAGAAAAGTTTAGCAATCTTTTCTAATCATTCCAATATTTTGACTCAACTGTTAGAAGAAACACGTTTTACAGTGCTTACATTCACTGCACGTACACATGAACACATAATTGCTAATTTGCTGTTCGCAATATTGGGTGGTAATATCAGCAAGTCTTGATACGAGAATAATGCGGTAGACAAAAATTTAGATTTCAAAGCGATTGTTAATTACATGGATACAACTAACTATTGGATGACCAATCAACACAGTTGATTTGAATGACTGCTTCTGAATTACTCCATAACCAATTTCTGGTTGTAAACGATCACCATGCGAAGATAATATTATTTGATAAAGTTAATCATAAATCAGTGGAAAAGTAATAAACTATGTTACAAACAATAATACTAACTCTTTCACACATAAACTTTGAATGATATATCTACACAATGTATCCAAGTCGAATGAAAGAGTTATGTATAGGCGAGTTTGTATCAATGACGCGCTAAAAATATCGATCAAATTGCATGAGTTTAAACATGGTGAAGCGTCTGTATCATAGTATGATAGAACGAAAGTCTTCGACTTAGCTTTGACTGATTATCCATTGCGTGCAGGCTACTTTGATGAATGCGAAGACGTGAATGCACTACAGCAAGAGTAGAATACACAATGGCTAGTAGACATGCGCTCAGCAATTTATTAAAACAAAAATCAGTACAGTATGATATTGAGTGCAGCAAGGGATAGACATCATTTGAAGTAAAACTGTGTTGATATATAATAATATTCGTCATCATAGTTACACATTGTCTCATATCTTACATTTTTACTTATGCCCTGTGAGACACATTGCGCTGAGTAAATAGGTCAATTTATAAGCACGGTGTCTTCGCTAACGGCGACCTCTTGGATTTCATTAGTTTTTTGGGGGCAAGGAAAATTAGAGGTTGTTGATATAGAGCTATTTAATTATATTCCATATTCTGACTGTCGCCCTTGATCTGGTTAATAATATTAGCTGCAGTCTAAACAAATCCCCAATACAACAAATTATGTATTTGTTTTTTTAAAATTAGCTTTAAAAAATAGCGCATTTGTCAATGAATAAAAAGCATTGAGTTTGTCATGTTTATGCAAATTGCAAATTCATTGATGAAGACAATCACTCAGACGTGTCAGTGGACTTTTGATGTCACTGATGAAGTTTGTTTGAATTGCATTGCTCATGATTTGCAGAACCCCATCCAGATCACCTCCTATCGTATTCATTTGGTTTTTCAAACCTTTTAGTTTGCTTTGAATATTCTTTGATATTTGGCATCCTTTTCCCATTTTTTAAACTCCATGGGCTCATCAACCGGCTTTTTAGTTCATTGGATTGCCGTTGTGATTTCACGATGGGGTGCGTTTTGTTCGTTTCTTTTGAGTCTGAAGTGCATGGTAACGTATTAAAGGAGGCTTATCCAAACAATCGCGATATTGTATGGTTAACACTTCTCTAGTGATTCTGTATTCATTTAGCCACCGCACAAGCACAACAAAATCAATTTTGAAATAATTGTTAATCACCTTAAGAAGTCAAGTCGGGTTAAAAGACGAGAAAATGTACACATTTTGAGAAATTCATGAAATCACAACGGGATTTCAGCACACCGTTGGTCTTGAAACAGTTTCGCGTTTAATCTGGCAAACTACAAATTGCTGTGGCTTTGCACTTGCTGGCACAATACTTCTATCTTCTAACTTACCTAATCTTCACACATACACAGTGAAGAATAAAAAGAAGAAATTTGCTTCATTCTTATTATCGAATTTATAGCAGTTACAATACATTCACCAAACACTTTTTAAAATCACTTCCAGTTTACGTCACCAAGAAACAATTTGTCGACTAAACGATGTTTCCTGTTCATCTTCATTGATTATTTCCTAATATGATTCTGTTTATTAGCGAATGAGTTAACCAAAATATTAACAACAATTCCCTGTACTTTGAATTTCGTTTAAAATTGCACGTTTAAGTTAATACGAAAACATGATGCATTTGCCCCATCAATAGCGTTCACATTTAACGTAAGAAAACAGAAAAGAACGTGTGGAAAATTTATTTCACGCACGGTCGATTTAAAGGCGTCGTAAAACTTCTCTGAATGCCATTATTTGAAATTATTAACAGTGGACATTTTCCGCTAAAATGTTTACTATAGTACGAAGATGTTACTCGAACACGCACACATTTAAAGTCTTTGAAATCCATGAATTTTGATTGGCCATTTGATGTAATACTTTCCCCAGAACTGAATTTGTTCTTCTTTGAATTCCTCTCCTAAACATACGTAATCGATTTTGGTTTTCGCAAAAAAGCTCCATCACTTCTCGAAAGGTTGTAATATTCCGCTCAATATATCTCGTCTATGGCTTTGGTTGACCTGATTGCTTTTTCTACCATGTAAACACATACTTTTTGCGCTCGGAAATTAAGTTGCATAAATATCATAAACTAGTTGAGTGTTGATCGCTACTCAGAGTTGTGAAAAGATTGAGCAAAGAAAACGAAGTGCAAATTCACCTTTACCAACAAACTAGCTCGCGCTTCTCAAGTAGACTGATTGTTAACATTTTCCAGAAAGTTTTCACAGGAATCCTAAGTAAATATGCAATTTCTGCTATTCGGATTTAAGCGCCATTCCTAAACTATTCAGGAATCAGCAAACCCTTTTTCTCTTGTGGCATTTTTCATAGTTCCTTACTGCATTTTAGACCATAAAATAGAGTATTCTAGAGCGTTTCGGGTTAAGCAACTCAAAATTTAGTGCAATTTAACAAAACTAGTAATAAATTATAACTTTCAATTAAACTAACAGCAAATGATCGAATGACGCATCAAATCGAATTTACTTATGTCAAGTGAACAAATAACATTGCACGAAAGTTCCAACAAAATTTACGAAGTCGACAAAACTTCATATTATCTAGCATTCTCTGTCGCGTAACAAGTCAAACATTATGTACGATTTCATCACCAATAGCTCTACATGAATCAAAAAGAATGATGGTATTCGGACAGCAGAACTTGAGTTGTGTACGTGCTTGACAAGGAAAAACAACATGAAGATCTCGAACAGATGTGCTAACTTGCATGCATTTCCATCACACACACAAAGCCTGTTTCGTGTTATTTGCAGTCCTCAGTTAGGGACAGTATGATCTGGATCGGAATGCGCTTGAAAAGGTGGAACACGTGTGATGGAAATGCACGCAAATGATTATTTTGTTCGTGATCATCGGTTTGAACAATTATTACATGTGTTCCGGGCATGTGTGAGTGAATAAGAGGATGTTTTTTCGATAATGAATTAGCAACGGTAACTTTCAAGGAGTACAGCAATATCACTCACTACAACATGACATTTGGTAAGTGCCAATTATTTCGGATCCTATTTCGTATTCCATTGATTGACCGACCGACAAATCACACCTCTGAAAAGAAAACATGCACTGAGCTTTTACAATGGGTTAGGCTGAACTCGAAGACTATGAAGTATTTAGAAAAATATGTTGTGGTACTCACATCCCCTGTTTTTTATATAGAAAATCGGTTTCTACCTGTTTGCCCTCATCAGATGAAGACAGTTAGACCAGGTTCATTGCAATTTTCATATGTGCATAATTTCCAAATAAATATAATAAATTTGAACATTACGATTTTCTGTTTCAGATTGAGGAATCTTAGAGAATTATTTTTGACTCAGTGCATTAAACACATCCTTAATAATCGGCGCATACGTTCCGAAGTTTTTTGATTGAAAAATAAAATCCGTGACGCGTTTAACTTCAAGAGTGCGCACAGATCCCGATCCTAATTTCTCTGCGTGATGAGTGCAAACAACACAATACCGGTAGTGGGGTGTTTGCATGTGTAATGGAAATGCATGCAAACGCAGAACAATGGGTTCAACCCTATGTGCATGTTCGCTAGCATTTTGTATTAAACATTGGATCAGGCTAAAATTAACTAGCAGTGGTATACAAGCGCTCATTGTATACAATGTTTCCAATGTTTCAAAGCATGCTGATCTCGATTGTACGGTCGATACCTGAGAGGTGCAAAGATCACGACATAATTCGTGTGATGGAAATGCGGGCAAACATGGATCTACGGTCGCTTAGATTGTTCATTGCGTATAGCTATAGTGAGCAAGCACGGCACCACTCAACAGATATCCAATGACTCAAAAAAACAGCATCATCCAGCAAAAGTAAAAAACAGTAATATCTTTAGTTTCGACATACGCAGAAGCGAACCCAAACCAATTATCTCGGAAACGATAGCACGGAATATTTGAGCTTATTGAAAAACACAATTATAAGAATAACGCAAGTACGTATTCAATGATGCAGAATTAGATAGGCTCGGTCAAACCAGCACGATGTCTACTAAAAATTCCCATTTTTTCAGCGAAACATTTGATGACTTGAAGAAATTTCTCTTGGGTGTATTACATCAATCTTTACAGAACAAGAGGAAGAGAAAGAGAAAAAAGAGAGAAAAAGAGAGAGAGAGAAAGAGAGAAAAGAGAAAGAAAAGAGAAGTAGATCTTATCAACATCAGCCAATAGACAAAAACATCAATGTAAATTGTTGCTAACCAAAGTAAGGAAATAACACAACTAATCTTTTTTATTACAATTGCCTCAGCTGTCAGCAAGGATTTTTAGCCAAAACTTCGACTTCAAATTTAAGGACGACCCCTATAAAGAATCATTCAAACGGATGCTCAAACAAACAGTAAACAGAAATGTTTACTATGGAGTAGCTAAATTATCATTCACTAGCAACAGGCAAAATTTTACTGTATTTATCAATTTACCTGTTCTTGTGGGGCACGATGCATCAGACGTACAACACGGAAACTAGTGAAGCGATTTTCTGAACATCACCTTAGTTGGTTACGCAAAGGCTAAAGTTCAATAGTTCGATTCTAGCTCATCTGGTTTACACGAAATACCCTGTGTAACCTGTAGAAACGTTCTCAGTAGTTTACACGGTTCCTCACAAAGTGTTTCGTTTTGTCAGTTGGAATATCTTGATGACAGCTTAGGCGAATGCAAAAACATAATTGAAACAAATGTAGGCGTTAAGAACGACTAGTTCGTGATCTTTCCTTATCCATTTGGGCTAGGGAATTTCAAGTAACAACACGCGATATTTATTTGCGTTTATTGGTTGATGTTAATCCGATCTATTTCGATTTTCGTTCGCATTTATTGTAAAGCTCCAGGATAAATATCAAAAATAAATACTTTCGTTTCCATCACATATCCAACATGAGATGGTGATACCTGACACGGAAACGGCTAGCACGGAATAAATAAACAGAGCAGACAGATGTGAAAAACAGTGCTGACATTGTTCGAGTTTCTATGTTGAAATGGGTGTTGTTGTTGGCCTACATCGGTCGATGTCGACCGTCTATGTGCATCACAATTGAATGAGTTTTTAGGTTCTACAGCTTTTCAAATAACGGAACAGTCGGATATGAGAAAAAAATCTCTCTCGCAGTGCTCATAAGGATAGGCAGAACTCGGTTGTTGGGCGTCAGTAGCACGCCTGGAAGCGTGATCTGCGTTCAGCAGCCAATAGCTGTATTTGCTCTTTTCCAGCTTTTAGAGGACGCTTTACGCAATGCCTTCAAGGTGAACTGTCAATATCGATTTCTTCCTAACTCGCGGGGTCCAAGACAAGAGCTTTATTCTCTTTTACACACGTATGTACACCACAAGGGTGGTTTGCCCAATGGTTTAGTTCCTTATTACAACTCACTATAGATTGATTCTTTTGCAATACGACCATTCTTCATTCTATAGACATGAATAAGCCACCGCGAGCAGTGCTGTCGCGGTAAGGTAAACATGCTCTGTACACCAGCTTTCGATAACACTTCAGCATTAGTAACGCTGTTAATCCAACATATGCTGAGATACGACAAATGCTTTGTAGATGGAATTCATTCAGCTTTCTTTCGTTCCTTACGAAAATGTAACGTGAATGTATTTGAATCGAGGATATAGTGTGGCACATATTTAACGTTTCGATCCAACATAAATGTTGTTGTTGATTGAATCGATGATCGTCGACACATTGGAAGCGGTTGATTTCAACAACAAATTTCGTCAGTTACATTATTAGATCTTTAATGTAATCTGGATCTTTGGTGGAAAGATTTCGCAGCTTGTTGTTATAATGTCTGAGATTTCCGAAAACAGCAGCTCCACCATTTCATATGTGGTCTGACGAAGTCTCTTTGTCAGTAGTGAAACGTTACCTAAAAATCTGTTGTAACCAATCGCCATCTAATTTCATTACATTATGTATGTAATGTCGGCCTCAAAGATATTCCAATCTATTGCGAACTAATTTATATTTATAACTAAAAATCCTTGAAAACTAGAGTTAATTTTGTAGTAGGAATAATAATTTTCGTCTACCAACATGTTCTGTTACGTTTGCTGGCGTTTCAATTTTCATGTGTATGAATCGTCAGTTAAGAGTTCAAACTATATTCATATCATATTTCATCCTCACAGGTTGTATCGAACTACAAACGCATATTTTATTTCATCACTGCGGCGTGGTAAAAAAAAGTTGCGGATCCATATTTTCAATTTATTTAATGAAATGTTTATTTGATTTTTTAAGTGTTTATTCAATCCCATAAAATGTTTCAAAAAAAAAATGAGAACAATATTTATCAGCAGAAATTTGTAAATTGAACTAGTTTTAGTAAAGGGTGTGAATTTTAGAGTTACCAGACATAACCACTCACCAGATCTAGATTCAGTGAAATTGAAGACATGCAACTATGCTGGGTGTGAAATTATCACTTCCGTAATTCAAAGCAATTTATATGTAACAGCCACTTGCCAAAAATATTCACGTACATTCGTGGAGTATGTAAACCCATAACACGTAACTCTCTGACGGCATCGCCTCTGGCATACAAGAATTGCATTTTCCAGGTTGGAATCCGTTTGTGGAGGGTGCTTGTGGCTCTTCGTGATGTTCCACATGAAGCTGTTACTGTCACACTTACCCAGAAACGAAAGAGGAGGTCTTTGGGTGAAACAACCAGGAGATTGTTCTGATTGATCAGTTCCTTCCACTGAGAGGATACCGTGGATCAAACTGAGCAAAACCAATAGTGACATTTTCGCATACACAGTGATTGTGATTTTTACAGTGATGAATACTTATATACTGAAAAATGTGATTGTTTGCTCAAATCTTATTGGTTGGTCAGCAGGTATCTTCAAAAAATATGAATTTTGAAGGAATGTTAATGGTGGGATTTAGGTTGATCAGAAGCGTTTAACAGATTAACCTTTAGAAATGACTGACTCGTATGCATAATCTGAGATGTTTGAAATCCGTGTTGATTTTTCGCTAGGCAATAATAAAAATATTCAACATTTAAATGGTAAGAGAATATTACCGGGGTGAATTGCGTCAAAACATAGTTCTAACATTCATTTAGATGAGATTAAACGAAAACTTTGTATGCCCCCCGATTGGGAACGCATATTATGAACTGCGAAAATAAACTTAATATTGAATGCACCTGATCGAAATGCTTGAGATATTTTACATAATGCAGCCGAATGTAATAATACATCTTAATCTCATCTGTCCACCATACTAATTTCTGCGTTTAAGATGGTCTGTGAATTTTTCAACAAACTGATTTTAATCGGATTAATGTAATTTAAACTATCTATTTTAGTACAAGCAAACTTTATGTGCCAAACCATATTGGTCATAGGGAACACGTTGACTAAAATCCGGGATAGGCGAAAGGTTAAATGGAATCCGTTTTTGAAAAAGCTTCATACGAAGAACCACGGAATTGAAGTACAGAATATCACACTGACTTTAAATCTGCATGCTCAAGGTTACTTATAAATCAGCAACTAATTGTGCTGCTTACAATTTCAAGGATTCATTATTCTAGGATTTATGGCTGAAAACGTTAATAATTGAAACACCAAGGGATTACGGTATGAATATAATGTGAAACATATAATAGTATAAAAGCAATAATAAATATCACATTTAATATGATGATTTTATATTGCATGTGTAAGTCAAATTTCGCTTTAAACAACGCCAGGCAAGGGGTGTCAACCAAATGATGAGGTAGGGAATTCCGAAGAAATATAACATGTACGGTGAGACATTGGCGTCGATAATCAATATGGATAATTGCGACGTAAAGGTGTAACATACGTTCGCGTGTCACTTTTCCATCACAAACATGGAGCAAATCCTGTTGTGAATGTGGTGGGAATGCATGCGAATTAACATTTTGGTTCATGATTATGAGTTTAACCGCATTAAAATGTGTTTGGCACATTTGATGAAAAAGGTTGGTCTTACCAGCTTTATCCATCAGTGGCATATCAACGCTAAGTTTTTACTATTCCTTCACCGATTCAAGTGCATGTGAATCCATCTTACTGTCCCTACCTAATGATTGCGAACAGCACGAAACCAGTCGTATGGTTTTTATGATAGAAATGAATGCAAATGAATATATTTTGGTTCATAGTTATGTGTTAAACCACATCAAACTAGTGTTTGTATACAGAAGAAGGAACAGGTTCGTCGTACTATCCTTATACAACAGTGATATAAAAGCACTATTGGTTTACCATTTCTCCACTGTTTCAAGGTGATGCGAATAATGATTTTACTGTCCATACACGATGAGTGCAGTAGCACGGAACTGGCCGTTGAGTGTGTGTGATGGTAATGCATGCAAATGATTAATTATACATGGTTATGTGTTTAACCCCATTAAACATGTGTTTGGTCATTTTTGATTGACCAGGTTATCCGTACTAGCCTTTTCCAACAGTGTCATACAACCGCGACTTGTTAACCATTCCTCAACTTTTTCAAGCGCATGCGGATTTTGATCTCACTGCCGCTACTTGATGAGTGTATACAGCACGAAACCGGTGTTGGTGTGTTTGTAATGGAAATGCGTACAAATAAATATTTTGATCAATGGTTATAGGTTCAACCGCATTACACATGTGTTTGGTCACATATTATTGAGCAGGCTGGTCGTACCCGCCTTATCCAATAATGAGACGCTACTGTGCGGACGTAATTTGCATTGCTCCGGTAATTCTGATCATATTCTCGTTGCATCTGAACGGATATATAAAATTTAAATATTCCATATGTTTCTGATTTCATATATTTTATCGATCAGTTGGACTTGAAGCAAAGTTACCAGTTTGAAAGTCAAAAAACAATTTGTTCACGCTCACAAAGTTTTTCCCAACATCATCTATCGCACGAATTTTGCAATCATTGCAAAATGCCAATTTGAGCTACAATTTTCGAAATCTTATTTTGGGTTCTATATTCTGTGGTTCACGAATTATCGCGGATTATTAGTTCAAAGCTGAGATCTCGTGGAAAAACACCGTCAAATAACTCAACGGAAAAATACCCATTATCGATCGATCGACAAGCCCTATGCAAACCACAAACGAACGGGTAACGATATCCACTGCCCGGATCACTAAATATATCGATCCAGATGTGAACATGAGAAGTAATAATGCGACGCGACACTTATTTGTTGTGACCTCTGTATCACGTGTTTCCAAGGTTGTCACGGCCGGGGCGGTTTTGGGGATAAGCTTGCAATTCCGCAAATGCTTCAATGGCCTGCGTCTCATATAGCCTCTGACAATCAAGTCCAGCTCCTGACCTGCACGCGTGATCCTGTGTGACCCGGCAGAACTGCTTCTACTGACAGGAAATAAGGGCGAAGGCGGCTGACTGGCGCCTCAAAACCAGCATGCTTCGATCAGGTGGAGCTCGTTAATCCATAGAGGCGGCCCACCTAGGGAAAGAAAAACCCTTATCTTAAACCTTCACTGCCTTGTGGATACATTCATTCCTGAGGAATGATTCAGGAGTCAACCTCAAGGAAAATCCGAAGACGGAGTCCCGTTAGGCAGTCCGAAGTTTATTTAACTTCGTCCTGACAGCTTCTGTGACGGCATCGTTGTACAAACATATCAGCCTAGCTGTTTCTTTGGTTTCAGTGGTGCCCTGAACCGGGAGCACTTGCTGCATGGGTAACAGCTAGTCATCCATATTGAAATGCCCTGGCGTACATCCTAACGCACCAATGGAGAGGATACTCCTTTACGCCTCTACGGAAAATAACACGGGGAGCAGCAGATACCGGTTAAAAGCTATGGCTCGACTGGGGCTCGACTGGAGCTAAGCGCCTGGGGCTGCTTTCGACGTTAAGAGAGACTTCAAGGATCATTGGACGGCTATCGCCCGCTTCAAGCTGGGCAGCCCACGGTCAATAAGGTGTTGTCTCGCCACGGTCTGCTATCCTTATTGAGTGCATGGGAATTAGGATTCAACCGACAAGCAGACTCTATCTTTTCTTACCGGCGAATCGAAATATTACACAACAAATGTCTGTTATAAAATTGGAACCTGGAGCGTCCGGTTCATTCTTCCAGGATTTCAAATATCAGAGGCGTTAGAAGGTCCGCCGTGATTACCATCGAGCTGAAGAGGCTGAATGTCGACATGACTGCCCTTATGACGCGTTTATGAGTCACTGGTAAGCTAACAGAAAATGATTACACATTTTTTTGAAAGAAAGAGGTTCCGATGAGCCTCGACTGCATGAAGTTGAGTTTGCCGTGCGAAATGACATATAAAGCAACAGAACCAAGCAGCAGCGGGAGCGAACGGATTTGTACTTTGAATCAGAGGTGCATTACTGTTACCATTAAGTTAGTGAACATTTTTGCACCGACGCTCTCTGCGACGCATGCTAAAAAAGACGCTTTTTATTATAACCTATCCTGAAAAAATGTGTAGTAGTATTGGGTGATTTTAATGCCAGAGTTGGTGTAGATTCCGAGTCGTGGCAAAACTGTCTCGAATGTTCGGTGTAGGTAAAACCAATGAAAATGGACAACGCTATTTAGAATTGCGCACACAGTTCAATTTTTGTGTCAGTAACACTTTCTTTCAAACATGACCACAGCATAAAATCTCTTGCAAACATCCTCGCTTTGAGCATTGACATCAGCTTGATCTTGTTCTTGTTAAGCGAACTAATATAGAATGCGTTCTTTCCACAAGATAATATCAAAGCTCAGACTTCGACACTGATCATTCACTGGTCTGTGCAAAACTGGAGCTCACCACACGAGATTTCACCGCATCAAATTGTCTGCTGAGCCTAAAATAGACGTCAGTCGCATGTGCAAACCTAATATAACTGCGAGATTCGCAACAGCCTTCACAGACGAGTTAAACAAGACATCTTCACTAGAATCTGCTTCAGAAAACTGGGAATTGATAAAACGCTGCATATGCCGAGTCGCAATTCCCGCATCAGTCCGAAGAATGCTCGATCAAACGACTGGTTCGAATCAAACGCTTGTGAGATGACTGCTGTGCTCGAAAAGAGAAACGCTCAGCATTCTTGAGGTTCAAAGGTTTCCTGAAAGATGAAAACTTACGTCTTCTGAGAGCAGCGAGAAAGGAGGTTAGACGGACTGCAAGGCGATGTGCAAACGACCATTGGACTGAAGTTAGCCTCAATTTCCAAAAAGCTGCAGATACCGGAAACTTTCGCGGTATGTATGATGGGATCAAGAGAGTCATTGGCCCAAACAAACTTAAAACGGCTCCCAATAGGCCTTTATCTGGTAAGCCGATTGTCGACAAAACTCAACAGATGAAGAAATGGGTAGCGCACTTCTTTTCTCTTTACTCTGGGAACAGTACGGTTTTACCGCTTGCACTTGAAAATGTCGAAAGTTTGCCATTAAATATCTAGACACCCCTCCTACTCTTGATGAGCTCAATAAGGAAATCGACTGATTATTGGATGAAAAGGCCCCTGGTGACGACAGAATGCCACCTGAGCTCAGCAAACGCGGTAGAGCAGCATTACTACAGCCTTTTCACTATTTGCTTCTTCAGTGCTGGCAGAAGGGGGTGTCCCACAAGAGATGCAAGACACAAAGTTCATCACGCTATTTAGGAATAAGGGTGATAGAGGCGATTGCAACAATTACAGAGGAATCTGTCTTCTGAATGTTGTAGGCAAATTGTTTGCTAAAGTCTTACAGATCCGGCTGCAAGTTTTAGCTGATAGAATTTACTCCGAATCTCAATGTGGCTTCCGTAAGTGAAGGTCAACCGTTGACATGATCTTCTACTTGGGACAACTTCAAGAAAAGTGTCGGGAACAGCGTATGTCATTATACGCTGTTTTTATTGATTTAACTAAGGCATTCGATTACGTCAGCAGGGAGGGTCTTTTCAAAATGCTTGATCTGATAGGCTGCCCTCCGAAGCTGCTCAGACTCGTCATTTCGTTCCACTCAGGTATGCAAGGCTCAGTTCGTTTTAACGGTTGCAGTTCAGAAGCATTTGAAATTCATCGAGGCGTCAAACAAGGGTGTGTTCTTGCTTTCACACTGTACAGAATTTACTTTGCTGTGCTTCTGCAGCACGCTTTTAGGAAGAGAACAGCAGGCATTTTCATACTCACGCGTTGTGATGGAGAGCTTTTAACCTGAACCGGTTGAGAGCAAACACCGAGGTACGGGATGTGGTTATCCGTGACCTGTTGTTTTCTGACGACGCAGCCTTTATTGCTCACTCCCAAGAGAACCTACTGTCGCTAATGGACTGTTTTTCGTTGGCATGCAAAGCCTTTGGTATAACAATCAGCATGAGCAAACCAAAGTCCTTGATTAAGGGTCTATATCGGCACCAATCATCACTGTGAGAAACTGTGAGCTTGAAACGGTAGATCTTTTGACATATCTTGGTTAAACCATCGCGGATAACCTCTCACTAGACACGCAGATTGATGAGCGGATTGGCAGAGCAGCAGTCATTGTGTCCCAATTGAACTCTCGCGTTAAGTGTAACCGCAACCTAACTGTAACGACAAAGATGATGGTATATAGCGCGTGTGTACAAAATGCTCTACTGTACGGCAGTGAAACATAGACTACCAACGCAAGACACGAACGAGAGCTGAATGATTTTAATCTACGGAGCATCCGTCGTATGTTGAACATATCGTGGATGTAGAGATTGACTAACGTTGAAGTGATTTCAAAAGCTGGTCTACAGAGCATGTTCAGTCTATTACGTCAGTGCCCCCTGTGGTGGCTTGGTCATGTCTATAGAATGAAAAATGGTCGTATTCCAAAAGATATACGCCAGGGTGAGTTGCAATTAGGAAGTCGATCATTGGGCAGACCGCACTTGCGGTAAGAAAATGTTTGCAAAAAAGATATGAAAGCAAGTGACATCGACCATGCAAGCTGAGGAGAACTTGCTCTTGACCGCTCACTTAAGACGCATTGTGTAAAGCGTCTGCAAGCCGAAGGGAAGCAACTACAGCTCTTGGCTGCTGAACGCAGATCACGCCGGCGGCGTGCAACTGATGCAATACAACAGAGTTATGACTATCTTTGCAAGCGCTGCGGGAAAGCTTGTTCCTCTCGAATCGCACTGTTTAGTCATTCAAAAAGCTGAAAAACATGAAACTCATGCGATGTGATGTACATCCATGGTCGAAATCGACCGAAGGAGGCCAACAACAACAACAACAACTGTCTCACGGGGACAGATCCGGTAAGCGTTGACACTGTTGCAGTGAAATGTGCTTTCAGCGGGTTCCACCTCACGTGTCATATGATGAGAATTTCACTGATGTGTATGTTAGGCTAGTGAATGATAATGACTATGCGTCTGTGTTATTTCTTCCATGCTTGTTGAAATTCAAATAAAAATGGACATCGCGAGATTATACATTGATGTGTTGGAAAAATGTCCAATACAATAAAGAGTCGATTGTCGAAATTGGAAGAGGAGCTTGCACATGGAACGAACGTTTAAGAGCCATTATGCAAGCCCATAACATGTAAACTAAACAAACGAATACGCCCAAATTTACCACCACCAAACTATTATCTGGAAAAGGTGGAATTGCTGCGACACGGCACCAACAGAGTATAAAAAAGTTTTAAAGTCTAAACAGTTCACATCTAATGCCAAATTAACCAAAGTTGCTTTGAAAAGAATTTCTATTACTTTTCTCTGCAAGAACGTGTCAGGGTCGACTAAGTCGTTATTGTCAAATACACAACAAAATCACTTTGCTGATTGGCTGAAACTGTGCACTCGGTTTAATCTAAACGTGATCCACCCGGCTTCGTTAATTCGCTTCGCATTGTTGAATACTTATAAACTAAACCAGGTTGATGAAATCCTATTGGTTGGTCAGCAAGTTGTTTCAAATTATTTGAATTTCAGTGGAATTTAAGTGGTAGGAATTTAGGTTCAAGAGCATTTACCAGCAATGGAAATCTTTTTCAATTGACTCAGTCGTCTGCCTAATCAGGGGTGTTTCCACAGGCACCAATGTTCATTCTGAGGATTTCTAACAAAAATTCAAGTTTGAAATTGTAAAAGAATATTACCGGGATGAATTGCGACTGACCGCCATTATAACATTTATTAACATGCGATCAAACGGAACTTCGGTATGCCTACGAGTGAAAATGCATAATATTAACTGCGCAAGTAAACTTGATTTTGCCTGCACATAAACGAAATGCCTATGTGTCTTTACAAGATGCTGACTAATGTATCAGCACACATTGATCTCATTTTCCCACCATAACAATGACTGCGCTCAAGATTATTTGTGCATTTTTCACAGCAACCTCAGAATAATTGTATCAATCTCATAGGATGTAACTTAAACGATCTATTTTACTACAAACACACTTTATGTGACAAAGCATGTCTGTTATAGTCGACAAGTTCCTGGAAATTCGCAATAAGTGAAAGTTTAAATTGAATCCTTTATTGAAAAAGGTTCACACGGAGAACCACGATATTTAATTGCATTAACACAAACAGTCTGTAGAAGTAAATGTTCAAAAATACTTATTTATTACCAATTTATTGTGCTGCTAACAGCCCAAGGTTTCATGATTCAAGGATTTATGGGTAAAAAGTTAATGGACAACTTCATAGTATAACGTTATGAATGGATATGTGAAAATACATTCATGGTCAATATATAGTTTGTCGTAAGAAAAGAACAAATTTGTAGTTTTTATTTCCCCTGAACTCTGGTTCTAGCTGATTGATATTTATTTGTATCTGGATATTCGGGTACATGTTCGAAACTTATCTCTCACATAGAATTAGATAGAATACAGTTAGTCATACAATACAGATACAATACAGGTATTCATGAAATCGCACAAATTACAGCAGATACTGCAATAAACTGAGAACGCAGGTCACAATATCAGTGTGCTAATGTCGTCGCATTGAGTATTCTCTATCCTTGAGAGAAATATATGAGGGATTGTTTTTCTCCTGAAGCAAGTGTTTATTAATTTGAAACGGTTTACAGCATGAAATGCTCACGCATCTGTGATGAACATTCATGGTAATAATCAAGTGATTGATCCAGATAAAATCAAAAACAACTTCTACTAATTTGGGTGACGTTTGTGAATTGATTTGTTAAAAAGCGCAGAGAATTCCTAGTTTAAGATTATACAGTATTTTAGGTTTATTGAAAAAATGATATTTTTTTAAGTGCGTATGTAGTCTTATTGTACAGAAAACACACTACGATATTTTTAATGTAAATAACACTCGGTAATAACTCACTCCAAGGCTTGTTCAGACAGTGCTCATTCTTTCTCGACTAACTGAAACGAATCTTGTCGAGGTCGAGGATCTAGTGTGGCGGAATGCGCAGCGGCACTGGCTATCACTAGATCAACATTAGATTTTATGATCCGTTCGATTGGGAAAATGAGGTACTCGTTGGTGATCAACAAGACACTGCAAATATCTTTATCATCTGTAAAAAACAAAACTTGAACGCTTGTCCCAAATGAGTGGAGAGAGTAAAAATGGTAATCTTGTTTCCAGGTTTCCTGTTTTGGTAATGAATTCGCATGGTTCAACAATGAGATTACCTAAAGTTCAGCTGTGATGAAAAATTAACATCGATGTCTTTGTAGTGCATATTTGTATGGCCTTTTCACTTTATCAAGTGAAGCGAAAGTCGATCCCACTGGATATTTCTGATGAGTGTGAACACAAAGAAATAGGTCCTGGATTTTTTCAGTAGGAATGCATAGAAATTTTGCATCTTGAACGTTTTACTGCTAGAATGCGGTTTGATTGTGAGCAACGATCGAAGATATACAGTTGCAAGTATAACAGACACGGATATAATAAAAACAATCTATACAGTTCAGGCGGGAATGGAGTGCCACCTGAAAATATTCATTGGTCGCATTATTTCTAGTATTTTATCGTGTAAATAAAGCCGGCTAGGGATGGTTTGGTGTATGGAATATTTGGTGAGGTTATATAAGGACTCCTAAGATTTGTCGTAAGGGAAAGTTAAAAACACGCATTTGAGCTATCCGTTCTTTATTAGGCTTGTTTCGGATGCTAAGAACTAGTTTTGTTGAGTGGTGATAGATTCGCTGAATGAGTTAAACATCCTCTTTCAGCCACGGAAAAAATTAATGCACACCGTATTCCATGACTGATTTGAAGTATGTATTCATGATCCTCGCTGATATCATGGCCGAAAATTTCCCAAATACCCGTTTCAGTAGATTTACAACACGCGTTGCATTTTTTAAGGCAGTGTTAGTTTGATGAAGCTTTCAATTGTAAGATTGTATCTTGAACGTACTACTGCAAGCATGTAGTTAGATTCTGAATTGCAGATCTATCTAAATGAATTTCATAGAAAACCCGACATAATTTTCGACATTTCTGATGAGAAATACATGCGATCTATTTGAAAGTATCACAAGGTGTAGTCGATCAGACACCATCACATCTGATTTTGAAGGTGCCATAATTTCAAATTTTGGAATCAAATCCTTAGATTTGTAATATAATAAACCGCGTCAGAACGTGAATATCAATTTGCTGGTACTTCTGCCTGCCGTGATATCCTTATAGACATATGGACTACTCTAGGAGCAGAGTCTTTTTCGAAAAGCAATCGAACTTTTAAGGGAAATTAAGCAGAACCTATGAACTGTAAACTTTCACGAAAGTTAACTCTTTACACCTTGTTGATCTATCGTACACCGATTGGGTTTCGCGATTGCCTTCGAACTTCTTGTCTCACAAATGGTGACTGGAATTATTTCATGCTAGAAGCAAGCATGAAGTGCATATAGTGAGATCAGCAAACATTATGTAAAAATGAGCACACGCAAACATAATTGTGTCTGTTTGGGTGGACAATTTTTCATTTTTCTATGATATTCGCGTAATCTCGTCGGTTGAACCTGTTCGTCTGATTTTGCTCAATTTGGAATAATGCGGTGAATCTCAACAAGAACCCATCCGTAGGTGAATTTATGTGAGGATGCTTGAGAAACGGTGAAGATCAGGTTTCTGGAATCAGATTATCCTTCAATCTCAGCTGTCCGTAAATTATTAGTTGTCAGCCAAAGTTATATCAAACCCGGATTCCGAGTTCATTTAGGATTGTGTTTCTATCTTGCCTACAGCTTGGTTAGCTAAGCAGATAGACATAACATAATGAGATTCGAATGTGTAAAAACTAATTTTCATCCAACGGATTTCTCAAGCGTCCTCTGACATACATGTTAAGGCATGGCTAACACGGCTGAATACTACAAAATCTGTAAACTAATCTTTCGAATGAACGGATATAAATTTAAAATCAGTTTACAACTGGTATATTGACCTTTTATGAAAGTGATGGTAGAACATATAGGGAGCTGAAAACCATGATTTAAATCACACATTGCTCAAATTAGAATAATCTTCACATTAAAAATACGGAGCCGAAATAATAGCAAATTTCGGTCGGCAAAAATGTATAGCAATGCGTCCTCTCACTGTCAATTTCCGGTTGAAAATTAGGTTCCACTAAAACCTCTATAGACTACAGTGGTTTAATCCGATAAACGCCACGTGGTGCTGAGAAGATCACTCTTTTCAAAGAAGATCATAATGTCCCTAAACGTTCTAAGCTCTGTGCTAAAACGTTTCTCCAACACTACGCCGCCACAGTGAAAAATGAATTTGGAGACCATTAATGTAATCATGGGATTAAATGCAGAAAGTTTGACAGTATATACACTGCTAATCGCAAAATGTTAAAACCTCACGATACGTTCTGCATTAGCGTACAAAGCAGATATTGCTTATTATGAACTAAACTTTCATTTTTCACGGATTTGGCGTTCTTAATCTCTTAGCAACAAGCGCATCCACTGATCCGTGAATCGTTCACAGTACTCCCGATTTTAGTCGCTTTTTGCAATTGAAATTATCCCAATATGTACGTCAATTTTCTCACAAGAATCTTCTAGGTTTTTCTACGTATTTCGATGAATTGTACAACTTTTATTGAAGAGAGTTGCAAGATGATTGCCAAAATATGAGTTGTCAAGCATTGTTTGATTACCATTTGCATTGATTTTGAGACGCAAAATGGTTAACATCAAGTTGTATTGGGATGGCTTTGTTAGAGATACATACCAAAAGACAACTGTCAAACTAACACTACATATATCAACATGCCAGCAGAGAATATTTGAAAGATTGAACGAAACCAAAAATATTAAGCGTGTATGTTCGCCTTACGATGTATCATGCTCTAGAGGTGAGGGCTGCTTGAATCCGAAAATATAATGCTCACTTCGATACAATCAATCACAGAGCAAAAAAGTAGCGTTGGGTCTCCGCAATGTTCCGTACACCGAACTGTTTCGAACACATTGTATACGTGATTTTACCCAAAGGATGATATGACGCGATATTATTCGAAACATTATTATAGTTTTTATCGAAGGACTTTCAATATAACACTTGTTCCAGTTGTGACGATGAAGCCACATTTGAACATATCTCGTCTTTTACGTTCCAAATTCTCATATTGAATTTCGGCAAAACGTTTACCGTACATACTATATTCAAGTGAAATTTCATACGGCAACAAGTGTTTGACTCTACTTTGCTTGCGTTTCTAAAGCAAAATTAGACTTAAACATGTAAAAGATAGTTGTTCGTCACGCATACATTTTGATTAACTCTGTTAATTATCTTCTATTTGTTTCATAATATCATTTATTGCGTAATCCTCTGCTATTGTGAAGTATTAACTTTCTAACCAGCGTAATCACTTAGGAATAATTGATTAGGATGTTGTTCGATGCCTATATCGATCATTATTTATGTTCAAAAGGACATATCAAATGAAAAAACGAATATAAACTCGATTCAAGCTTGTTGAACAAAAATATTACAAAGAAACGAAAGATTATGCAATCTAAGTTAGCAAAATATAAAAAGGTGTTAGTGTTAAAATGGAAGAAACCATAATAAGTTTTCACTAGAGACAGAAGACCCCCTGTGTAATATTAAAGTTTTTCCTTTCCCTTCTCTTTCCCAAAGGCACCCTCCCCCCAGGACCCTTTCTAGGTGTTAACGGCATTTTAAAAAGAATCCATTCTTTTTCAGCATCCAACTCAGGTTTTACCCCCAAGGTTCACATACTTTTTCTTTTTCAAGGGGATCTGATTTTTTAGATCGCCACCACCCGAGCTCCCAATTTTACGGATCTGTCGCCGTCATCACCGCTGGTCTTCGGTGAGGAACAACTCTGCCGTTCAAATTCAACAAATTGAGGATCTACTAGGAATCTGGGGAACATGGAAGTAGAGTCCGGTATTTCATAGGCTCGCATGTCCGGGGGTAACTTGCAAGTAAAGAAAAACAGATTTGGGCTTCCTGTCTGGATAATTGCTCCAGGTTGACAAACATCACTTCAACTAAACAGTGCCTATGTACAAAAGGAACACCGGGTTTTAATCTAATCAAACGTGTATTGAGAAATTGTCGCCCAGATATTCGCCAAGGGGGTGGGGTGGGGGGGGGGGGATCATTGAAATCATACTTGAATACACACCATGTGTTTTACAAGATACGATGTGACAATCATGGTCTCCGTGGCACAAGACGGTTGTGGAACTATGCAGCGGAATCTTCCACCGCCCAAAGATAACTCGTCTTCAGCATACGGAAAACCCCCCAAACCACATACAGAATCGATAGCTCAAGTTAATCTGTTCGATTTTATCTATCGACGAATCAGAGGAGACCTTATCTTACTTTACAAAACTTGTCATACCCCGAAC
>JACCGJ010005892.1:0-22322 GCA_013407085.1 Atriophallophorus winterbourni
TCCCGTGCATTACACGAGCAGCCATGTACGTCTAAATCATTCGTCCGATTTTCAAATTTATAAACAAAATACTTCAGGCTCTATAAACGACCAATGTTACTTTAAGCGGAAATGTCCCACTCGTTAGGTTTAATTTTTCTCTCTCGATTTTCATTGGTCCATTGGAAAACTATTTAATTTCCATGAAATATCTCGCTGGAATATTAAGTCTCTGTCGAAAATTGAATATTTCCAAAAGGTAACTTTCAAAAATATGGATTCTATTTCTTTCAAACATATGTGTGTACATATTTTCTATCCCCAATGATATATACTGAACTTCGATGCATGTTTTAATTATTCCATACTTATATCGAATCCCGAGAAGAATTTGCCATTTGTCTTTTATTGGTGTCACATATCAAGATTTAAACATCCTATAAGTTTCGATTATAATTAACAAACTACTTGTTTATAACTATCCATCACAACCGTTAGCAATTTATTTCTGTAATAAACTTGAAATTTTGATATGTATATAAACGCCTGCAATAAAATTAACCATATATTTTCATAGTTCAGAATACAAACGATAATTTTTATGGCTCAACATATATAAAAGATGTTTTATCAGATCGCGGAAAACCAAATTTTGTCAAAGAAAATGGTTCGAGTTTAAAGTTTCAGTACACAATACTTGTTTCCAAAGGTACCGGCAACGTCGCAGACGATTGTTGTACAATGAACATTAGCCTACAAGCAAATCCAGATTGAATAGCTAAGCAAACACACCCTGAAAGTTAAGCTTCGTCCGCATACATTTTTTCCTCGAGTTCGAATGAAATCGAGCTAAGGA
The DNA here is from genome assembly GCA_013407085.1 of Atriophallophorus winterbourni. Lineage (NCBI taxonomy): Eukaryota > Metazoa > Platyhelminthes > Trematoda > Plagiorchiida > Microphallidae > Atriophallophorus > Atriophallophorus winterbourni. The sequence continues at coordinate 836 of JACCGJ010005892.1, forward strand.
TCAATCTATGTGGTTGCTCACATCCACCATCCTTAAATACACTACCGCCCCCCCAAACGCTTTCTGGTGTTGACGTCATCAGGTGGAGACAGTAAGATAAGGTTCAGTGATCCATGCACAGTGGAAAAGCGGTATTGAAACAATTATTTTTGTAGAGCTAAGTATATTTATTATTTTGTGTTCGATAGGATTCCAAAGTGGCACCGCCCAGCATACTAAAATCACCTGTAGATAGCATTTACTCGGCGTACTTGTATTCAGAGGTGGACATATTTCCAAGTGCATCCTATCTGCTTAACATCAACTTGGATATGATTAAACCCGGATTCAACACATTGAAGTGATTTAGTAACAAAACCAAAATGGCTAAAGAACAAAATTCAATTCCCATAGTTAAACGAGGAGTTTTTGATTGAACAGCTCTTCAAGTGGCACTCAACACATGCACATACACGCCACTCTCGATTTCAGGTGCCACATTTATCGGGTAAGGACGAAAAGATTAAGTTCAGTGTAAATTGTGATTAATTTGAAATTACTAACCTTGATTAAGTTGCACAAAACGATTCACTCAGTGAATCTATATCATGGTATTATATCGATATAATTAACTGATTTCTAGAGAAACGATACGAAGAGGCTTCCCTTTACTAAGACATCACCGAATGCGCTGACTGGGTCATGAATATAGAATAGGATATTGTGGGATTCCAGAAGATCTACCTATGTAGAGTAGGACTCAGAATGCCATTTGCACATTTGCGCGACATAAATGTTCGCGAAAGAGATACGGAAGCTACTGACATTCATATTACCACTTTGAAAGACACTGCCATTAACCACTGACTCTTGGGGCACTGTGTAAAGCGTTATCTACCAACTCAAAAAAAGAAGATACAGCTCTCGGCCACAGAACGCAGGTCACGCATTGAGCCTGTAACTGTCAGCGCCTATTGCCGTGAGGCCTGTGGGAGAGATGGCGCCTTGATATATATGATCATGAGCGAGAAACTGCTGATGAGAAATTCCCAAAATTCTTCTGATCAAATAAATTTAAATGACTAATGCAAGGTCTGGTCAGTCTTAACTTCATTTAATTTAAATAAATGCTTTGATCACACTAATCTTTGGAATGTACCGTCTAAATGGCACAAGATGAAACCCAATTTTTACTCCATTAAAACTATCAGCACGAAGCTAGCGTAATGACTATTTTTACAAAATAAAACTCCTAAAGGAAGCAGAAACTATAATCCTCGGGTGTATTCTACAAGTTTTAAGTACACTAGACCGTTTAGAACAATATTCGGCATAAAATATTCCCAAAGAGAAATAATTTCTAAATTAGATTTTATCATGAACAGACAGTTAAATCTCCGAATAATATGTTTTTTTGACGAATTCAAGTCGATTTAGCACCGTTGCCATATCAACCGTCCATCTTCCGTGCACATTTGAAAGGATTATTTGACAATTGATGGATAAGTCAGCCGATATCTTGGTGCATTTTATTAAAAATCCAGAAATGAATGCATGAATAATCCTAGTATATTAACATATTTTGTGACAATAGCTTTAATTTGATCAGGTAAAATTCTTATGATTACTTAAACAAATTACTAAAAACTACAAAGATATTCTGGATCAACGGTCAGTAAACTGATTTAATCTTTGATTCACGAGTTTCAACATGGTATAATGAGCTCATGTATGATTTTTGCTAAAGCTAGGATTGTGGTTAAGTACTGGCCATGCATTGCCAGAAACACACCGTTTTATCTTCCGTGTAATACATCTATTCTCGAGTAAAGTTAAGTAAACTAGTAATAAGCCTGCAGTAGGCAAGCGTTGTATAAAACATGAGCCGAAAAAATATTTTAAAGGTTAAATCGTGGTTTACCGTTTCTCCACTGTTACAAACCATTGTGTGCCTAATCGCATTGTCCGTGCCAAATAGTTACAAACAACACGTAACAGATAGTGGCTTATGGATGTGTGCGTGTGTTCGTGATACAAATGCATTCAAATTACGGATTTGATGTTAATGAAAATAGGAGAAACCCATTCACATGATTGAAAAAGTGGGTTGTGCCAGCCTTATCCATTTTTGGCTCACCAGTTTAAACCTTTGTTTACAATATCTTCCAGGCATGCAGATCCTGATCGTACTATCCCATCCTGATTTGTGCAAACAGCACGAACACATAGTGGGTGTGGTATATGGTTATGGGTTTAACCCGATATGAGTGAACAGGTTGGTCGTACCAGCCTTATCCAACAGTGGCAAACAAGCGCTACTTGTTTACCATTCATCCACTGTTTTCCAGCGCATGTGGATCCTGATTTTACTGTCACTACATGATGAGTGCAAACAACAAGAAACCGGTCGTAAGGTGTTTGCGCGGAAAATGCATGCAAATAAGCAATTTTGTTTAAGTATATGTGTTTAATCCCATTCACGTTGTAGATTCACCTGTCAACTGGATTTTTGTTGATACCCATATGATTACTCTATCAACACATGTGCTAGAACAAGCGATTAAAATGGTTTGTCGTGTCGGCCTTATCCAACAAGGGCTTACAAGTTTAATCGCTGTATGAAACTGTTTACAAATCATATAATACAGCAGATGTCAAGAGTTCACTTTACTAACAACTGTCAATATATATGATTTCTAAACAGTTAAATATTCACCTATGTCCCTGAAAATGAAATTGTGAGTCATCTTTATATAGGCAATTCAAATAGCCTAACATAATAGCACAACTTGCATCAACGTTTTTCTAAACTTACTTTTCTCCCAATTATTTTTTGAGCATTAAACATTAAACATTCATGTGGGGACAGTAGGATCAGATACGCATGCTTTGAACAAGTTAAAAAACAGTAAACAAGTTGCGCTTGTATGCCGCCGTTGGATAAGGTTGGTACGATTAACCAGTTCAGTCCCATGGGCCCACACTCATTTAGACACGAGTTGAATCCATGATAATTAACGAAAAAGCTCATTTGCATGCATTTCCATCAAACACACACACCCCACGACTGATGTCATGCTGTTTGCACTCATCAGGTAGGGACAGAGAGATCAGGATCCGCATGCGCTTGAAAGAGTGGAGGAATGGTAAACAAGGAGCGCTTGTATGCCACTGTTGGATAAGGCTGGTACGACCAACCTGTTCAATTACATGTGTCCAAACACATGTTCAATGGGGTTAAACCCATAACCATGAAACAAAATAGTTATTTGCATGCTTTTCCCTCATTCACACCCCACGACCGGTTTCGTGCTGTTTGCACTCATCAGGCATGGACAGTAAGATCAGTATCCGCATGCGCTTGAAAGAGTATAGAAATGGTAAACAAGGAGCGCTTGTATGCCACTGTTGGATAAGGCGGGTACGACTAACCTCTTTAATCACATATGTCCAAATGCATGTTCAATGCGGTCAAACCCATAACCATGAACCAAAATTACTCATTGCCATTACACACAACTCACGACCAGTTCCGTGATGCTTGCACTCCTCAGGTAGGGACCGGACGATCTGGATCTGCGTGAATTAAGACAAAGGAGTTTAGGTGAGGATGATTCGCAGCTAAGTATTTTTATCGGTTCGTAGGTTTAATTTCGTCTGCTTCATCTACATTGGTTTTAGCACATGTGATTTAAAAGGGTGGTCGTACAACCATTACCATGCATTGGCTTATAAGCAGAACTTGTTCGTTTCTGTGATGTTATCTGTTGATGATATTGGCATTCTGAAATAAAATGTATTCTCACATGCACGTGCTATGTGTAACAACGGTTCAATATTGCGATCATTGACATACAAATGTATGATCGAATATTTAAGCAAGACCTAATAATAAGTATTCAAATGAGACAGAGCTTCAGCTCTTGCAGTTCCCGCTTAAAGGCTCGAGATACATTTATTCGAAGCTTGGGCAAATATCTGTCTCAGATCGATTTGACTACAACTTTGTATTGATTCATGGTGAGTATTGAACCTGCGATACATGAAGTTACCCGGAATATCCGTTGCTGAAATTGAATAATAATTATTGCCAAACATCAAACAGTATTTGTGAATGTTGCAATAACATAATGAAAAATCAATTTTAATTTTCAAATCATACTTTTATCGTAACCCAGAACAATTTCGCGACTTGTAGATCAAACATCGTAGTTGCCAGATCACAAGGTGTCCACAAAGATTTTGGCTTAAGCTCGGTGTGTCAATTAACAAATGATATAGGCCTATCGACAAAATACGAAAGCTGTTTACTTGGGCTTCTACATGCGTTTTACCACGTGATGAATTAAAGGTTATATAAAGTAATGTGTTGCTCGCATCCCCGTTCCTTACACACCACTACCGGTTTCTGGCTGTTGGCCGTCGTCAGGTGGAGACAGTAAGATCAGGTTCAGTGAGCCTTGAAACAGTGGTAAAGTGGTAAACAAAGTTATGCTTGTACGCCACTGTTATATAGGGTTCGTACAACGAACCACGATGTTTAGACACAGGTTATATAGTTAAAAATCCACAAATCGATATTACGATAAAGCGTATCAAATTAACAACTCGAAAATAACGTTGCATTTGCAGCTCCATGTATGTATAATGGGATTATCAATCACATATAAGTGAACAGAATTCCAACCATACTCGGAGCGCGCGTCAAAAAGTAGCTAACACTGAATACCCGAAATAGAGATGCAAAGAAATAGGAATATGTGCGCGTGAAAATATTAAAAATGTACAGTGAAACGAAGGCAGAGTTTGTCCCTTAATTTGGCCTACAATGTATACCAACTCTAGGACGACAGCGTTTTATACGGAGTCTAGGCTATGCATTCGGATTTCAAAATATGTACATTGCAGGGATATGATTTAAGTTTCGGACTTTTGGTTGGATTAAACTTGCATTGCAAAGACGTTTGTTCTGGCCATTAATTTCATAAATTACTTGATCTTCAGAATTGGAATCCAAACACGCTGGCCTAATGTGACTTTTCTGATATCACACTTCCATAAACAATGCCGTTTTAACAATTAATAAGGACTTGTTTGTATTCTCTGGACACTTTTATCATCACAGATATTTTGATCAATGGATAAAATGATTTTCAAAAAAAATTTATAACATGTTATGTTTAAAATTTTTAATGGGCCCCAGTTTAGTAAAAGTCATTGCTGATTTCTGCATTCATGAATTTGAACCAGTTCATCCGGGTTCACACATGACACTTAACCTTGAAATACATACAACATTAATGTAATGATCTTACGGTATCAGTGTCATAAGATTGAATTGAAAAATTGCATGCACGTGACATATAAAGTCATCTTCACTGAACCTAATCTTACTGTCTGCACTTGATGACGGCAAACAGCCAGAATCCGGTAGTGGTGTGTAACTTCCGGGGATATGAGCAACACATTACTTTAATATAAAATGTCATTTTTCAATGGTCAAGAATTTTGTGGATCATCACCTGGCTACGGTATCATTGTATGGTTCAAAAGCACCTCGGGAGTGTTTTAGTGACAAGATTATAGCGAATGACCTCCCAATGTTACATTTGTGCCAGTTAAAACACACAAAACAACATCTGGCTACCATAAACGAATGTTTTTGACTATATAATCATTCTTACTTTCCAATTTCCCCAATACTTTCGCTGTCCCGTGAACTTAAGCTGACTCTATTAGCTTACTATAGGCATGTTGCTTAATGTAAAATGCGTAGTTGTATTTACCTCAAATACTGCTTATGTTTTCATCATGGTTTGGAAGTAATATCCCCGCATTGTCCTTAACCATCTCTAGCATAACTTCAGTTAGAATCGTGCCATTACATTAGATAATAATCTTGCCCATTCATGATATTCTTAACCCAAATATGTCTCTGATTTGCAATATTTGTATAAACAATCATCTCCAAAGACATCTTGCAATTTGTGGTCATTTTTTCGATTTATATTCAAAACGTCAACTGATGAATCCTGACCGATAAACCTTGTCAATCATGCATTGAAACTTGAATTCAATTCCGTGGAATTTTGCAATGAATGTTGAATGCCATTCGAGGTTAATTTATGAAAAGATTATTTCAATCAAACGCATTTATCATTTAAGGATGCAGTGAAAATGAGATTGATATCCATGTCCGATTAAGAATTAAAATGACCTAAATTTTAATTGGTTAGACGAAAGTTCTTGTGTAATTGAAAAACGAAACATTATGATGTGGCAAATAATCTAAACAACAAATAATTAAAAGTCGTTTAACATATGGTAGGTTGAACAAATTCACACGAAGGTTCTTTCAGAAAGAAAAGTTATTCATAGAAACAACGAATCCATTATTTCTATCTTGGTGTATACAAATTTATTATGAGGTCACGTACCTAAATAATACCCATACCCAGACGTACCCCGCTAGTAGAGAAGAAGTTCCTCTTGAACGCCCACATTTAGGCATTGTGTAAAGCGTCGTCTGCAAGCTGCTGATTTGCAGATAAAGCTCTTGGCCTTTGAGCGCAGTTCACGCCCCCGGCATGCAACTGACGCCCTACAACCGAGTTCTGACTACCGTTGCAAGCGCTTTCCGACACGGATTGTTTAGTCATCCAATAAGCTGTAGAACATGAACATTCATGCAATTGTGATGCACATCCGTGGTCGACATCGACAAAAGGAGGCTAACGCACACACACGCCTAATCACAAAGCACGTAAAATGTAGTTTCTGTAGATTTGAAGAAGACTTGGCTCAGAATATGTGACGTACATGAAAATAGTGCTGATTATACCAGGTATGAGCATAAAATTATCCAATATAAAGTGCATCTGGAAATCTAAATATATTGAATCAGTAAACGGATAACAATAAATTCCCTATATTTTAAACTTAATAATTTGATGAAAATTACTTTAAAAATGTGACACCTTTAGCAGATCGACACGTAAGAATTTTCCCAAAGATGATGACAAGTGGAAATACTTTCGTTCGAATGTAAAATGTTTTAGCTCTATCAATAGAGATGAGAGATTTTAGAATTTACGGTGGTGAACGAGTTTATCTCTACAATCACCATGGAAAATTTAATATTCGTTCATTAAGAAGGCATTATTTATCACACCTGCGCACTTGTAATTTTCCATATAAATATTGAATATTCCGTTACGATTGTAAGGATGAACGCTTCCGTCACAATGAATGCTAGAATTGTGTTTGTGTAACAATAGAGCTTGATTTTTACATTCGTACTAAGATATTTCTCACGTCACCGACCGTGGAACTTACGGCAGATTCGATCATGATCATTATGTATCCAATCATTATCAAATCTTGTCGCTATTGCCTGCCATGATATGCCTATACAGGGAATTGAGTTTAAAACGCAGTATTGACATCGATGTGATACACATACGAAGGATTTGGACACTGTGTCAGCTTGAGCGACTGCGAATGTTAAACCATTTTTTATACAGATCTGCCTGGTAAAGAAATAAAAGCTCAGATTGATATCAACGGACAAAGATCAAGGGTTTGTATTATTTGAAATTTAAAGAGAACAGAATGTTTATCGACAAGCCAGAAAATTTACGGATAGCGTTCGGTGAATATTTCGATGAGTATCGATAGTAACGCCAACCTGCGTCCAAGAATGTAGTGTGTGTTAGATGTCTAAGCAACTAAACTGCGTAAATATATTGCCATCGTCAACATAATTTTATCACAAAATTAGAGGAGCTTCTACGAAATTTTGCGTACTACTCAATGATACCTTACTAAAAGCAGTATAGTATTTTTACATTCAAAGATATGTCAACCAAAGAACACCCAGAAAGACATTTGTTTCAAGGATGTGATTACTAAGTGGCACGCAGACATACTCTGTCTCTCTATATCCTAATTTCGCTTGTTGATTGCCAGTGCAATAATTCTACCGTGCGTGCTCTATTTTTCGAGAACTTTCGTCTTTAGCATGTAGTAAAGTCTCCTTGTATGGCGGCATTTTATGCACACTGGGTATTACAGATGTTCTAAACTTGATTTTATAATATTATTTCCACATTTTTCATTTGCACCGTAATCTTCTGGTATTGCATGTTGCATGTCTCGCATATATATTCGGTTAGATTGCACAATCGCGTTGCGTTGACAAAGGTAACTTTTAACCTCTACAAGTAGCTGTCTGCTGACGCTAAGCCGATGTATTAATCGGACTGGTCCACAATGCTCAATTCAAGTGAAGTCTCTAGACTTATTCAATGAGATCGAAAGCTGGATTAATCGCAAACCATTTGGGTACAGATGTTTAGCACTGTTTTAGAAATACCAAAGCTTTAGATTATTCTGTGACGTTTTAAGCGTTAAATGTGAGATCCTTCGTCAATTAATGGGGTTCTATCAGTTGGCACCTTTAGGAATTTTGTCAAATATTGGTAGCAGATTTGCACAAGCCTTTATTTATTACATGACCTTCAAACCCAATTCACGAGACATTCATGCTTTCATGTACCACACACAGTAAAATAAAATAAAACACACGGATTTATAGTTTTAATTAGGTTTATTTGATCGACGAGCGAGAAACTATCTTCAGCTTCGGATGAATTGAAGAGATGTTAGATAATTCATAATTGCACCACTGCCCGCGAGTTGTGATGAACTTGCTTTTGACCGCTCACATTGAAAGCATTGTGTAAAGCGTCGTCTGCAAGTTGCGGAGGAGGAGACAAAGCTCTTGTTTGCTTTACGCAGATCACGCGCCAGCGTGTACTGACGCCATACCACCTATATCTGACATCTGTTTTCAATGCGCTGCGGGAGAGATTTGTTCTTCAGAATAATATTGGTTCGTGGTCCCTTGAAAAAGCTTTTGAACAATCTATATTATATTTTATAATATAATATATGTTGCATTTGCCTTGCTTTGTATCAAAATAACTGTGTATTGAACTTTAGTGACAAAATTCAAAATTTCAGTCTTTGTTTATTTTTCGTGAATATTTTTTTATCGTCCTATTTTTTAAGGTTAAAAATGAACAGCCAAATCGTCCTGTTGTTAATGGCCTGTCTCGTCGTGGGAAGTCACACTATGCTCATGGTAATTATACTTACAATTTGATCGAAATATCTTGAACTTTTTATGCTGAATGTATGATGCTAAATATGATTAATTTCGAATCGGTTATTTGATAATCTATTGAAATTATTATTGTTTTATTTGTTTATCGTAATTCTTTGGGTGTTTTAGCTCACGTTTTCATTTCAAAATTCTCAGGCACAAGGCTAATGTTGACCTCCAGGGTTCTAGAGCACGAAGTATTTAAGGAAGATTAATTTTCCTCCCTAAATTGAATTGTAGGCTTTCGATTATGTTTATTTATATATTTTGCCTGGATCTAGGCAAAATATATTTTCCCTAATGGATAACAATAGCAGAATTCAAACTAAGACCGTTTGATTTAGCATTTACTCCGCTGTGCTAATATAAACATCTCGGTAAATAGAGATCGATTCATTTATGATATCTTCGATACTGAATAAGTATGTTATTGTTGACCTACAAAGGTCGATGTCAACGTTGGATAACAGCACAAGAGATCTACTGTTTAACGCTCTACAGCATTTTGAAAGACTAGAATGAGGAGACTACCGTTATACGACGTTAAACGGCATCTGCTCCTTCCACCTCCGGAAGACTCTTCACCGAGTTACTTCAAAATAATCAGTCAAGAGCAAATTAATTCCAACTTATTGGGTCCTTTACGAGACCATTTATTTCTTATTTGTTAATCCTTTTGTCCGTGACAAGCCGTCAAATTATTTTCCATTTTGTGAACACGACGTAAACAGCGTAGGTGGCGCTGTCGCTGTCAGCATGTCTGTCGTTTGTGTGAATAATGCGGGTTGCAGTGCCATACGCATACACTTTTGCCATCCTCTTTGTCTTCTAGGCCATTTTTTGGTTGCCCCAGAAACGACATTTTTAAATCAAACAAGATCGTAGCTTCCCATTAATACCATTATTAATCTCCTAGATTAGGGATGCGTAATCGTTCAGCAATGTTGGTAGCCCATGATTAAACGTTTTGGGTTCAAATGATGTCCTCAGTGTCTATCAAAAAAACCATTGCTTCTCACGTTGATCATTTTTAAACAAATCATAGTTTGTGATATATTTTTCAAACCAAACATCTAATCAGTCACAGAAATATCTATTATCAAGCAGATCTATCGCACAGATTTCACCTATGAATACTAGAACTTTCATTCGAAAATAATGAAATTCGATGAATTATTTTGCAAAAGATGTGACTTACTCATCAAATTACACATCACAAAATCCATATAACCTAAACCGTTGTTAATCTCTACGTATGAACACATGCATCTGGATAGTACTTCCTCACATTTCATTACCCGTAAGTAGAGGACTGTCTAAGTTAATCTAACAAGGCTACATCTGATCGATTATCTTCTCTATTGATAGCGTATACTTCATAAAATCCACTATACATATTACAAATCTTGAATTATGAGCCCTGATTATTTTCATTTTTTTCCGATTTTTCATCTTCTGCATAAAACAATCATTTTCAGAAGCTTATGCTGTCAAAAGTTCAGTGCTTATATCTTCGCGGTTGTTCAAAGTGAAAACAGCTACTTTTAATCTAATAGAAAATTCCCGTTTCTATAGTGAACATGTTGACGCAAAAAGCTGTCAACACCCAAAATTTACCACTCACTTCTACACAAAAACCAGCGCTGCTCTTTTTGTAACGTTTTATCAAGTCTGACGGGCGACAGTTCAAAGCGATTTTAATGTAGGCAATCAAATATTGATCGCCACTTTGATGTAACAGCCAAACTGTTCTCGTTTAATTCTGGAAAATGTTTCAAAATTTGTTCCTCAATGCAGATTAGGCGAGAAAAATGGTGGAATTATTTGACACCCGCTTTTAACGTGTTGAACGACCTTGAAGAGTAAATTTTCAAGCGCGGAATTTGAAAACTAGTGATTTATCTGATTGAAATCGATTATTCCGAAAATTTACATACTCAGCTCGATAATTTTGCTAACATACCCCAAAAGGGTGTATTGTATTACGCGCAGTACACTCAATTTCCATATGTTCTTCTGTACTAGAGGATCACTCAAACTTTCCATGACACAACTAATAAGTGAATTGAAGCTCAGAGTACAACTTTGTTTAGAAGCAGATCGCATAGGTTTGTAAATTATATTGAGCATTGCCCTGGGTCATTTTAACGAAATTAAATATAAACGCTAATTGATTGTTTCAGGCATGTGTTCTTAGTATAAAGTCCACAATCTTGGTTATCATGCTTGCGAAACTAAGCATTATTTGAATAAATTTATATAATATTCGAAATGATGAGTGGTGGTATCCAGGGCTTTATTTGTAAAGCATCGTTTGTATACAAATTTCACGGCATTTAATATAAACCCTCGAAACCACAAAGCTTCAACATCCTGAGGCATTTAGATAAAAAAATTTCTGAGAAACAACAAATATTCCCATCCACTACAGTTCTAATACAAATTGCTTTGTTGATATTCGTGGATCAACATACCAATTCACCAATATGTCTTACATAATTAGACGAATAGAATTAAATTACCGTAAACTGCTAATATACAATCATACTGTACCATGTTTGTTACAAATCGATCAGATTCTCATAACACAAAATCTGATAGTTATAATCTTTTTACAAGGCCGACTTCAAGACGCATTTTCTTTCAAGAAATAATGCTTCTTATGCAAAACAGCTCATCTTGAATTCATTTTAAAGCCAACACTCTGCAAGACCTATGAATTAGCGCCAAAGGGCACATGAGACGAAGATATTTCTACAAACGCATCTCTCGAGTCAATTTAGCCTATCAAATTTTCAAATAATCACGGCGTATCTTTCGGAATATTGAAGATTTCATAATTGTGAATATCAGGGTAGGAATAGCAGATGAATTTGTATGAAAATGCAATGTCTCTATTTTCAACCTTATATCCTTCAAATAGAAGCTGCATTAGCTGAAAGCAAACTGGGGACATTTTCATTCGACTGAAAACAAGTAGTATAGCTCGTATGTGATGGCTGTGTTTATGTCCACGCTTGCAAACAGGGTGTCATTCAGAGAATTCAAAACGGTCGTATTTCGAATAAACATGATGAGTTGGAACTAGGAAGACGAAATTCGGGTAGGGCAAGTTTGCGATACATAATTGAGAATTTTGACAGTGCGATAGGGAAAGAGACTTATTTTTTGACGAGTTCCTTGGACACATTTCACGCGGCATCTTCTCAAATTTGAGTACATCACATGCTCTTGAATTTGCGCCGACACCTTGCGACCGCCGCTGATCCAACATTTACCTCATATTGCAGCCAATGCTGCAAAAAAGATTGCGACAAAGAACCTGTCTAATCAGTTATTTGTAACATTTCGGAGCGTGAAACACCGTGCCCTTTCACTGTTACAATTACCAAAGTGGTCCAAAATAAACATGTGTACCAGGCTACGAAAGCTTTCGAATATCATATTGGCTCCTCATTATGCCCTCTAATACGCAAATCTTTAAACTTCTGCTGACCAATTTGTCATCAAGAATTCTCGCAATGCACCACATTCTATTTTTTCGAGAGTGGCTTTTCAGGCTGACTGTACTAAATCTCGTATTTGTCCTGGGACGAAGCGCCAGGACTGGGATTCTCTAGTTAAATTTCATGTATAATGAACGTAGTTTAGTTTTGCTGATATCTGGAATTTTGAGGCGTTCGCTTCCCGTTCTGTGTTATTTATATTGTGATTCGTTCTCCCCTATTTCACATGATTTTAGATCTAGAACTGTGTAGACTATGTCTAAGATTCATCGCACGATATAGAGAAGTAGCTCCCACTGATTAAAGGCAAATTCCTCCGAATTTCAAGTTTTTCTATAGGTTTTCATGAGATGACCTACATAGTAGCATATTCGTAAGGTTTATCCATCCATCGGGAATTGTTTGCCATCCGAAAGTTTACGGATTTCATTTGGAGTCACCAAATATTTTTTGATGCTTCCGCTGTGCTTTCTAGATACACCTAATTACTACTACTTTCAACCTGTAAATAAAATATTTACAATAATTATCTAAGTAATTTCATTCACTGAATTTTATTACCCAAAGGCTTTAACCATGTGTAAAAAAATTTAAAACACCCATTAAGTGAAATTTAATACATTTATTCCATAAAAATTATGAATACTTAATTTTTTGAGTGGTCAATTAATTTTTAACACTTCTAATTTGCTGAATTCCCTGGTACATATCCCACCAGGTGAAACAAGGGTAAAAAACCGTTAGTTCGAACCCTTTAGCGATCGTTTCTAATCATAGTTTTTTCTGATTATTTCCCTCAGACATCTCGCACCAAAAGGCCCTCACTTTCGTATTACATCAAACGTACATTACCGTACTACGCTCCAATCAATTCCAACGAACAATGGGACGGATACCGAGAAGCGCCATGGCAGTACGATTGGGATAATCGTGAAGAAATTGCACCTTTTGACCGCCATTATCCATCTCGGGAAAATGCGTTTGCGAAATCGAAAAACTGATAGTGACCTTGAAGAAAAATTTCTTTTAAAATCAATAATATATTGATTGATATCACAGTTTCGAATTTGGTGATGATGTTTAGCATGTTCGGAAATGTTTTTCTCCCAGGGCTCAACGTTTTAATTGACAAAGATTGGTTGTTTGGAGTTGTGATGACAATGCATACGCGTAGAATAAATGAGCGATCTACAAGGTTTTTTATTTTAAGAATGAATTTCAAGCATTTACGTCTGATACCTAGTTTCGCGTTATTCACGGCTAGAGTCAATGTGATATACAGAGATCCGAATCTTGAAGATCAGTATCCATCAATCGGTGAGTAAAAAATGAACTCTAGTTTCACAAATGGAGATATTATGATTGGTGGGGAGAAGAGTTTGATACGTCAATCGAGACAAAAACTGACGTTTAAAATGATTGTCTGCACAGACTTCAGCACACTCGATTGTTAATTATTTTCTTAATCCACTCGCTTTCAGCACCCACTAGCCGATTGCATACCAATTCATTCCTAAGGTCATCCTGTCCAACGCTACTCGCGTTCAACCACGAATCCAATAACACAAGATAAAGCCGATTGGTCAAACGCGTATATTACACACAAGATTACCAACAAAACTCACGCAGACAGATCAAACAACCACAACGCCGCTCCTCAAACACGTCTTTCCGGGTTGATAATTCGATCTGTATTTTCGATCGATTTTATGTCGGCCGGTGTAATTTAGGCTTTCACCACACAAGACTCGTTTGACCGACATTGGCGAATTGCCTTTTGTTCGATTGCGACTAACGTTGTCCATCTTCTCATACTTCAAAATATGTTCACGCTTGAACCCTTCCAATACAATCTCCAGGAAACCAGAATCTTGATGAGTTTGCGATTGTTGTCTCGAATCCTGGCAATACATCACAAGCTGTCAGACTAATCAACTGCTGATCGTTGGCGATTTCAATCTCCCGCATCTGTTTTCAAGAAGTGAACACTCTCTGCTTTCATGTGAACACAAATTCAATGAGGTTATCGAAATTGCTTCACTGCACAACCACGTTGATCAGCCAACTCGCAGACGGGGGTCTTGACCAACCTTCAATCCTTGACCTCTTATTAACGAATGAATCAACTGCGGTAGATGATATTTAATACCTGACACCACTGGGAAAGTGCTCAAGTGCGGTTATTACACACAAGCTGAGCAACAAAACGAGCACGCATATCTTTTCTATGGCAAATCACTTGACCACAACACTTATGTGAAACATGTCTGTCTCGGTAGATAACTTCGATCCGATTTGTTAATAGATTTCATGCCAACCGACGTTCAGGAATCGCACATAGTTCGATTGCTGCCGACGTATTCCAAATACAACGATTTCCGAAGCTGTTGACATTCGAAGGATCGGCATGCGTCCTTCTAAAAACTGAATTATTACCTGTCCGCTATTGTCTTATTCGGCGTTCCTTGCCCTTATGAAGGTGGTGTCATAGTGATAATCCGTAAGTTTATCATTAGCACTCATTGATAACGCTTTCTGCACCTCCACAATGTTACATCATAAAATATGGCGTAGGTCATATCAACCAACATCATTTTAAGCGAGATTGACTCCGAACAGTACTTTGCTGATCTACAGCATTTACATGCGCTTGTCGAAATATACCTTCATCCACCGCGACTAGTAGGTGTACTTTCCATGATTAAAGATAAGATTTCACAAAGTGCCTTTCAAGTTATTGGTCAAGAACAAGTGCTATAACTTCCAGATCCAGAGCCAACAGCTTACATACTGCTTTCTCATATGAATTCGCACTGTAATCAATAAATTTAAATTTTTTAAATTCAACTCTCTGTAGAGTATATATTTTGTTATACTCATTTTGCACACACGACTCACAGTTGACTCTGACCAACAGCGGTGTTGTGTTGCAATGGTGATTCCAGCCTAATTGTAATTGTTAATGTAAAAACAACCTATTCGTAGTAGACCTGCTCGCTTGGATGAACCAAGATGGCTTCAGGTGGTCAAATGACAGGTCACGTATTGGTACATAACGTAAATTGCATTGTGCCTAGTTTACAGCTTGCAACATATGAATATCCGATCTGATGAAGTTATAACACACTCCCTCAGTAATGTGTTGCTCAAATCTCCGCGCACGTACACACCACTACCGGTTTGTGGCAGTTTGCCGTCATCAGGTGGAGGCAGTACGATTAGGTTCAGTGAGACTTGAAACAGTGCATAATTGGTAAACAGGGTTGGACTTGAATGCCACTGTTGCGTAGGGTTCGTACAACAAACCACGATGTTCAAACGCTGAATCACATAGTGATTCTTGGTCAAGCACTCAAGGCACTTATGGATGATCTGTAAGTGAGGGGATGTGAGCAACACATTACTATGTTCATCCATAAGCGTCTTGAGTGCTTGACCACGAATCAGTGTGTGATTCTATGTTTGAACACCATGGTTCGTTGTATGAACCCTATGCAACAATGGCATTCAAGTATAACTTCGCTTACCACTTTTCCACTGCTTCAAGGCTCACTGAAACTAGTCAAACTGTCTCCACCTGATCACGGCAAACAGCCAGATTTTTTTAGTGGTGTGTCAGTAATTGGCATGTGAGCAACACAATATATTGTCACTCAAGTATAACTTTGTTTAACACTCCCTCAGTGTTCACATCGATCCGCATTAGATGGCCGCTCTGCGGTTAGAAGCCTTGCTGCTGTTCATTTTGAACACAATGCCTTTAGATGCCTCTGGATGTGCATATCACCCAGGATTCGAACGGTGACAATGGTAATGGCCAAAAGCAGAATCACAGCAGATACAGCTGTATTCAACTGTCCTGTTGGACAGTTTATTGGAACAAATCTGGTGTCTTTGATTTTAAATTTATGATGTGTTAAGATAACATCAGGCGTTGGTCGTATTTCCGTATTTCAGAGATTTCGCTGCAGTTAAATGGATTATGCAGTGACACCTCATTGAATATCTCCTAATATCCAGGCAGCACTTTACTTACTTTTACTTTTCTGCGACTATCTTCACCTGGAGGATGATTCGGTTTGGTTGACGTTACGGATTGTGGTCATACAGCTTCATCTAGATTTCTTAACAGCAGTAAACTGACGTGTGCTAAGCACGTGAATTCCGGCTCGTATCCTATTTCATTTAAACAGGAAAAACAAAAACACACCCCGCTGATGAAACTGTGAATCTACCGCTATAACTGTTGGACCAAAATGTCAAGGCTCTCTAAACCAAATGCTATTATCTGCATCTGATGATAACAGGAAACAACCAATAACCGGTTTGAAATGTATTCGAGAAGGATATAAAAACAACAGTCTATAAATCATCCGAATAAATGTCCCTATTCTTCAAAGACACCATTAAAATAGCGCTCATTTGCTGCTTGGCAGTGCGGAAACTGATGAGAGTTTCTATTCCGCTCCAACTCATTTACGCTCATTCTCTGTTGACAAATGCTAATCCTCCGATGGATGAATGATTTCTTCCACAAATCTCGGGTGATTATACCACTCCATTCATCACGAAGATATAATCGATATTCATCAGTAATGAGCTAACATTATCTCCAAAGCACACTTGACGGGAATATGCAATGTCATGATAATTTTTATCTGCAATCGGAAAGATTTGTGTATTCAATATTCAACTTATAACAGACAGAGTGAACAAGAAAGATCTGACGTACAGCCTACTAAAGAACTTGGAATTTTAAGATACCCCAAAAGGGGATTGTAGTATTGAAGTCAAAGAGAGTGCTGAAATGACAGAACTACAATCCCGGATAATTTTGAAAGCGCTCTACCAGACTGAAATGTATAAAATCGAAGCTTGCGTTCAGTGAATGTCGGTGGGCAGTCATTGACCTTTGATTTATCTTTTTCTAGAAATACTTACTTTACATTTAATCTTGAGTAGCTGGCTCTTAAATTGATTGGCTGGATTCATTAATATCCCGAATCACGTGGGCAGATCGAGAGTGAGATTGCTGCAGATCATTATCAGGTCTTGATCCCAAATGCGAAAGCCGTAAATGATACACAGACTCAGTGGCTCTGAATCCAGAAGGCAGCAGCGTTTTCAGTTGACCGCTTTGTCGCATACAGCGGAACAATTCACGTGAATGCTGAGTATGTCTTCCGTAGGACGCAGATAAAGTACCGCAGTTTTTCCGTGGAATGTAAACGGAAAGCATAGTTATTCCGTTGATTCGTGTCCGAACGGCAACGTTCAATACTCAACCAGTATAAGGGGTGATAATGATGATTCAATGGCTCTAATGTTTGTAGATTATGTTATATGAGAGACCACGTCTCATATCCACGTAAACATGTACTTTAATTTTGAGGTTAATCTCAAGTATGCTTCAAAGGGTGACTTTCAACTGCGAAAAAGCATTACTTCAGATAATATTTCGACCGCGGTATTTAAAACTGGAACATATTAATTCAGACATCGCTTGACGTTTGACTGCTACACACCTGGGTTAACAATAGAAAATATGTATTGGTGTTAACTGGTTTTTACTCCAGACTGAATTTTACAGTGAAGCTACTGCTGCAGCCTATACGCGTTTTCAGCACTTCCACATTTCAACAAAACGAACTGTCGTCAGCGGAGTCGAGATTAGAGATCAACTACAACAGCAAGAAAACAACTAGAAATTAGCTTTATTCTTATGAAGGAATTTTCAGCAATCACAATTTTAATACCACAAAATTAACGACTTTTTTTGTCCGTTTAGATTGATAAATTTAATATATGATCCAGTTTATTAACTTGAACTCTCCCGTTGTCCGTTAATGCCTGGTTCATACGCCCGTGGATGACATAGTAAAACAAACCTGGCGCTATCGCACAGCTCTGCCTCGCCGGTGGGTGCACATTTGTTTCGCAAGATTAGTGAAACTGAGGGCTGGTAATTTTTATGGGCTCTAATTAGACTAACGATTTCCATGGGGATCTCATTCAAAAGGATTATTTCCCATGAACATTCGCTTTCAACGAAGTCCAAGGAATCGCCAAATTGGATAAAACAGGCAATGCTCTTACGTTGTCAACCTACAACTGTTCCAGAATCATACTCAAATTGAATATTTGGTGTACACATTCCATCACGGGGCGCAATCCACTTCGGTTAACTTTGTAGGGCGTAGAACCAATTTAGCAGTTATTTCGCTAACAGGTTCGCTGCGGTACCTATGAGGTTACGTTCACAGTAGTTTTTGCACATAGACTTATCTCTACGTTAAGGTGAGGGTAAAATTATAGGCAAACCTCAAGTTTGAGTGGATAAATTTTTCTCCTAGATAAAACAGAACGATTTCTGCAGTTGAGATAATAAATGCCATCACAAGCCTAGAAAAGTTCAGCGATTCACGGTGCGTCGTTTGTCCCAAATCACTTGAAATCTCGTTCTCGGATGATGCATCGCAGCTATGTACACGGTGGTGATCAACGTTCTGATAGACGACAGTCGGTACAGTAACTAGCTAATATGCGCAAACCACCTGTCTTTCTTGTCATTAAGGTCGAAGCACTGCTATCCTGATGAATCTCTTGGATTCATGCTAAAACCATCTGGTCTTCTCCTATGCGATTCACCAGATTTTATTCGTCGCAAATTACTTGAAATCTCTGATGGGGCATCGTAGCTCTGAAGACGTGAGTGATCAATGTAATGATAGATGACGGATGGTATAGTAACTGACAAATATGCTTTTGGTAGACAGACTGCCGATTTGTTTTCTCTCCTTGTACAATATTTTATCGACCGTTTAAAAAGTGGAATTTAAGCAAATCTCATAATAATATAGAGACGGCGTGCTATGACAGACTAAGCTGAAAAATATGGAAAGGTGTTCTGTGGCTTTGATTGAGAGTGCCAGCTTGCGTTATGTCATTTCGTGTGTGTTCAATTGAAATTATTCAGTCAGTTAAACAGTTCGAATTGCGATCAATGACGATGGTCGGGAGACGTAGAAAACCAATAGTCACGTGGCGAAATGCCACAGGTTTGAATAAAATAAAGCAAAAGATAAGGGTAATGAAATGCTTGTACAATAAATTTGTGTACAGACGCTAGTCTGCTACGTACTCAACCCACCTAGCAATCTTGACATTTATGTCAAAGATCTTCCATTCTAACGAATCGCTCTGCTTCGCATTTAAACTACAGGTTTCTGATGTGGTCCGAATCAGGCGAAACAGCTTCCAATAATCTTCTAAGTTCCCTGTAGTTATCGCCAATATAGCTGACGAGAAACGGCTCATAAGTTTTCTAATGCTGCAGACTCAGTAGCGGCATTCAGTATAGTACATTGTTGCTCAATTTGGGACGTAACACTTGTCTTTACGCCAAACAATATCAGCAATGATATGCTTCCGTTTGTGTGGCTTTTTCAAGGCTGCTAATTTCAAACGAATCTCAGAGGTTTTCCTATCTCAATTTAGCCAGTGAAGTCGGAGGTTTGCGTGAACGTGTGTGATCAATGATGGCAACTTTCCTTGTTTCTGCCCCATGATAAAGCCAACAGCTCAGCTGTAAAAATATCCAACAGGTGCTAATTAGGATGTAATTGATCTAATTAGCCGTTCTGTTGTCATGCACGTTACCAAGTGTTTTTCAATGTGCTGGAATTTAGTGTTGAAACCATATAGGTGGTCGATGGTTGCAGACTCATTTAATCCACCACCGTTCTCGCATCGTTGACCTAAAGCCAAAACTGCTCAAAATTCAGTACGTTGCAGCATTTCTGATTCAGTGTGAGCAATTTAATCGTCGAACACACACAATATTTCTCCTCCAGTTACTCTGCTAACAATGAATTAAAGCTTGTTATTGAAATTATTGCGAATCGGTCGACATATACCGTTGAGGTATACACCGAAACAATGGTTAAATTGAATGGGTACCGGTTTGATAGACAAATGCAATTCTTCGTGTCCCATATATCTCTTATATGAGCGCTTGTTCTTGCGTGATCCCAGAGAGCTATAGATACTCCGGGCTGACCATATTCACCCTCCAGCCCGGAATTCTCTCGAAAGACGTTAATCGGTTTGCTCAGATTCGCGTAGCTTAGATAGACAATGAACATTCACCTAAATGGCCTCGCTACCGACATCCAGCATTCTCTCACGAAATACAACATTCAATATAAAAGTCCCTTCTTATATTTGCCACCACAGCTCGCTTACTTTTAATAGTGAACCAACAAGATGACGGTAAACGGATAAATGCGGATATGTATTTACATCTTTGTCTACCGACTTCAATGCAATGATAATCTGCACCGTTTCAACCCATTTAGTCATTAGCGAAATCCTGAAATGAAAACTTTGCATTTGAGGTTAACAAATATACGTTCTTCCTTCCGTTCTATCTCAAAAATGCCCACGAATTCAGGCGGCCATTAATTTTCCAATATTCGAAAGCATGATTGATATAAATGCAAGTAGATCGATCTTTTTATTTGAGACTAAAACAATTTACTTTGCTCAAGTTTACCCCCACCCACAAACATTTGGTAAAATTGCTGAGTAAACATTGAGCTGCATAATTTTAGGTAAACAAAAACTCCACATTTCCATCTTACACAACTATAACATACGAATACTGAACTACCATTTGCGTTAAAAAAGAAAATGAAGAAATAAGACGGAGCTAATGCTAAGAGTTCGAAAAATTGTAGGTTCTGGCTAATTATGAAGAAAATTCTTATTTTATACAACTTACGAATATATACATATCATATATATATATGATATATATATATATATATACATATAT
>JACCGJ010005893.1:0-15006 GCA_013407085.1 Atriophallophorus winterbourni
TGAGACGCATGCCATATTGAGAGCAATTTTATAAACACTGGAGCTTATCCCCACTGCCACCCCCGGCCTATGACAACCTTTGGAACCTTCCATTCTGCACATACGACCCAATCAGCGTAGGCGGCGTTGTCGTAGTAGAGTGAACATGGTCTGTAGACCATTTTTAGAAAGCACGTCAGCATTTGTTAATTTGTTAATCCAAAAAGAACACCAGTATCTCCTGTATTGCCCAAGCCAGATGTTTTGACCGATGCAATAAAGCGAAGTTCAATTTCAATACGGTAACGGGTTAAAATTTATTGATATAACGGTTAACGAGGCGCAAAGTCATGGAGCAAGCGCTCAAACATTCGCACACACCGCTTGTTTTTTGTGACGGTGTGTACCGTTTGAGTGCTTATTACGTTGCTTGAGATTCCATCACCTGAGTGTGAACGGCTGTCACGTGACACTTTGTGTAGCAATCGTCATTATTATATAATCAAATCCATATACCTCAGTAGAGATAAACTTGTCGAGTATTCAGAACTCACCATTTCTGATAACTTAACCTGAACTCCTCATCCTAATTCCATACCCACTAAAGTACGAAGGCTATCATTTTACGCGTTTGTCTTCTCTCTCTTGGCTCTGGGCCTAACCTGACCTCTCACATCATCCTCTCTTATATCTTACCGCATCTTTCAAACTGTTCTTCAGCGATTCATCCTACACTCATTTCAAAATGACTTTGTGCGCATAAGACGCTGTGTATCGAACTCATTTCTCACGCAAGTTCAATCTCCCCCGCACGCATCTTGGAACTTATAATTCAACAATACTTTTTGTCATGTGATGGACTTATTAATAATATTTCCACACACTCCACCCCAAAGTAGCTAAATGTCAATCAATCGAAATGTATAATCACCATTTCGAACACTATATCATATATAATATCATATCACTATATATCCTTCGTCCATTTCACGTCCAGATATCTCTGGCGAAAGTATGCAATCATAAAATAATTGAGGAAGCATTATCTCGTTGATATTTTGTAATTGTGTGCCGTATGTTTTTGTGGTGGCTTGGTCATGTCTACAGAATGGAAAATTGTCGTATTCCGAAAGATCTACTCTATGGTGAGTTGCAATCAGGAAGTCGACCATTGGGCGACCGCACTTGCGGTACAAAGACGTTTGCAAAAGAGTTATGAATGCTCTTGGCATTGACCCGGCGAGTTGGGAAGAACTTGCTCTTGACCGCTCAATTTGGAGGCATTGTGTGAAGCGTCGTCTACAAGCTGGGGAGGAGCAGATACAGCTCTTGGCTTCGGAACGCAGATCACGCCGCAGGCGAGTCCTGTCTATCGTTGCAAGCGCTACGGGAGAGTTTGTGCCTCCCGAATCGGACTGTTTGGTCATTCAAATAGCTGTAGAACATGAAAATTCATGTGATTCTGATGTACATCTATGGTCGACATCGACCGAATGAGGCCAACAACATTAATGTAAAGCTTAAATTTCGAATATTGCAGAATAAAGCTTCGGCCTTCTTTTCTCCTTGTTCTTCAACTTCTTATCTAACCATGCCTACCATATTAGCCATAAATTCAAAGGGTGGAAAAATAAACCAGTGGAAAAAATCGTTGCACCTCGTTACATAATCCAATCGCATCGGTTTGATTTTTTTCAAAAATTTCAACGCAGACGAGCGTAAAACGCGATCATAAATTGTGTCTGCGCCCGCATTCCACTTTTGATCCAGGGCTGTGCGGTTCGGAACAGTTGTTGTTGTTTTCCGTTGATTGTCGATCGATATTTACATGTCGGCCGAAGATTAATGAGGTGATTTCGCGTTCGTTTCGAGTTTGGTCGCGCGGGATTTAAACGGATCGATTGAAACGTGGCGATTTATTGATCGGTGTACAAAACAACTTGTAATTCGTTTGCGAAACGAAAAAATGTGTGGAAGGAAATTAGAAGGCTGGGAGGCATTCCGATTCCTAAAAAAAATTAAACGCGGAATTGAATAGGAAACAATAGTAAGATCTATATAATCGACTCATATATGTTTCCATCGCACAGCTGGGGTTTAGGACAAGACACTCCTGTCCCACCAATCTTCTCATAACTCCTGATAACTGAAGTCGAGCCGTGGATAATGGATGACCTATCCATGCTTGTTACTTGGATATGTCTAATACTTTTGAACGTGTTAACCACAGAATAATGCTACAGAAATTGGAGAATTTCGGGGTGGGCGGCAGATCATTGGCCTGGATACAGGATTACTTGACTGGTACTTGACTGCATACCATTCAACATCCAAAAACGTAAAATGTTAAACGTCGGTAAATCATTCTAATTCACATACTCTCTCAGATCTCAGCAGCTTTCATGGGTTACGGAAGAGAAAGACCTGGGTGTGTGGATTAGCAGTAACTTGAAGTCTTCACGGCAGTGTTCTGTTGTATACAAAACGTCCAGCCAAACCATAGCACCCTTCAGAAAAATCTTCGGTAGTTTCACAAAGCAGATACTCCTACGGATAATTAACACCTATACTCGGCCAACAATGCACTACGCTGTTCAAGCATGGTCCCATGGTTACAAAAACATGACATTACTGCTACCGTGCTACATAACTAGTGACCTGACTATACAACAGGCCATACGAGGAGAGGATTGCATTTCTGAACGTATTTGACTTTTAGTACCGTCGTGTCAAGGGTGAATTCATCCTGGTGTACAACATTCTGCATGCAATGGATCACCCACTTAAACACCTGTTTCATCAGCAAAAGGCACGTGGTAGCAGATCGCATGGCTACAAGTTAACTATTCTACACTCTACATCAAATTGTCGAAGGTTCTTCTTTGCTGTCCGAGTTTGATTTATATAGAACTCTCTGCCTGAACATGTTCAAGGCTGAACTTGACAAGTATATGTTGACCAAATCCAACCTCGCGCCTGAATACACATGCTGACTTTCCATATTGATAAAACATTTGTGTTGCTTTTATGCATTCCCTATATTTATAACCTATGGTTGCCGTAAAATATTTGCTTTTTAGACCATTAAAACTGTGAATTACTTGGAACAGTGGTATACAAGTATAACTTTGTTTACCACTTCACCATTGATTCAAGGCCCACTGAACCTGATCCTGATGTCTCCACCTGATAACGGCAAACAGACAGAAACCGGTAGTGGAGTGTGAGCAAAGTGATTCAGTTTCGGGAGTTTGTGGTCATGAAGACCTAGCTGACATCTGTGAAAGAGGATATGGATGCCTTGGAACTGCGTACCATCTAAAGCATTCGAAGGCGGGAACGTGACTATCTCGCCCTCCATCGGCGCGAGTGGGTTGGCGTGATTCTAGATATCAATGAACCCGGCTAATCCAGCCAGACAAAGTAAAAGTAATGTAAGTTTGTGTTCTACCAAACTTGATATAACCAGCGTATCTTGTGTGTGTGTGTGTTGACTTGTCTCGTTATATCAATATTACCACCGAAAACCTTCTTACGAATAGCAAAGTTGTTCTCAAGGTCACAACGAGTGCCAGATACTTCGAAACGACTGTCGTGACTATTGTTTGCTTGTACTGTAATCTTTCATATTTACGTTTCAGCCAATGTATTCTCGTTCTAGATAAGTAAAGCGTTACTTACTCTATGCAACGGTAACTTCCTTTTGCAACGTTACGACTTTAGAAACGCTCTTCACAGGAGATCCAAGTTGTCACCCCTATAGCATTACTTTGTAGATTCGACCTTGAGTAATTGTGACAGTACATTCTATCGCCAGACGTGGCATTGTGTCGCGGATGGAGAGAGAGACGGGAAAGGATGGTGTCAACGAGCGGCAGCTGGCGAACGCCGAGCCTCTTATCAAAACTTCCGTATCATCGGTCCAACAATAACTACGTGATCCCCTCCTCGCGTTTCAAAACCACTCGAAGATTGCGTCTCGATTTATACCTGAGATCAACTTGTCTACAGCTAATAGCGTTCACCCACGAATCCCACAACAAAAGAGAAGGCGATCGGTCAAACGCTGCGTTTATTACACACAAGACAAAGAACAAAGTACACGCCTATCTTATATAGGCAAATCAAACAACGACAACGCAGATCCTGAATCCGGTCTATCCCGTTTGGCACTTCGATCTGATTTGACAATCCATGTCGTACCAACCTGTTCGATTTAAGCCCTCACGACGCAGGGCTAGTTTGATCGAGATTGACGAATTGCATATCGTTCGATAGCGGCTGACGAGTTCCATCTCCGCATGTTTTCAAGGCTATTGTCAATCAAGCCGATCTTACGTAATCCTCCCGAATTATTACGAGTTCGTAATTGTGGTCATTGCTCTTTTCGGTGCTCTCTGTTCTCGTGTAGTACCGGAGGATAGTGTTCCGCTCGTGATTAGCGCTCATCGCACACACCAGTAGGAGGAATGTTGCGGTCGGTTTAGAAATGCATACCGGAATTTTTCATCTTATACTACCATACAGGTCTCGCGGACACAACGGATATGAGTTCTGAGTTTCAATTCAACGTTCCAAATTCGACTCCTGTTGGGTTTATCGTTTCGAGAAGTGTGATTATCCCAAATGCTCACCAAATTCGAGTGAAAAGTCAATGCAAACGATAGTTGGGAAAAATAACGTCGGCGTCAGCTTGGTGCGATATCCGGTAGGTGAACACATCTCAGGTTCCAAAGGTTGTCATAGCCAGGGGTGGCAGTGGGTTTAAGCTAGCACTGTTAATAAAAATGCTCCCATATGATAAGCGTCTCAAATAGCCTCTGACAACCAAGTCCAGCTTCTGGCCTGCACGAGTGGCTCCCCGAGCCCGGCGGAACTGCTTCTATCAACAGTAGAAGGGGCGAAGGCGAGTGACTGGCGCCTGAAAACCAGTTTGCTTCGGACAGATAGAACTCGTTAGCATGAGATTCAAGGATTCAAGGATTTATGGTTAAAAAAGTTAATACTTTACAACACCACAGGATTACGGTATGAATATGGGAGGGCATTGCATCTAAGGGAAAGAAAACCCTGATTTTCAACCTCTGCTGCCATGCGGGATACCCGATTGCAGGAAAGGCTTAGGCAGAAAACCCTGAGGAAAAATCTGGAACAGAGTCTGGTAGACAGTTAGTTGGTGCACACCACACCCTTCTGGCAACTCCCTGCTGCCATACTTAGCGGTGCAACGGCTAGAGAAGCTGACTCAAACAAACGTCGAGTGGTGCTGGGGACGTCGCTTTGTACTCAAATTCCCAAAAATCTTCATTGAAGCCGACTCATCCTCCAGGAGGAGATAGTCGCACAAAAATACATCTCACCAACCGCATAAGCGACTGAGGTCGAATAAAGAATATATTTTAAAAACCGGTGTCAGGTTGTCCATCTCGACAGGTGAAGCCAGTTACATCGGGTTCGGCGAGTCTCTAAGCCGACTTGGCGATAGAATTATTTTGCCTTTAAGCCACTGATGTAAAAGTGCGTGGAGAGTATGGGAAAATGAAGTGTAATATAGCTCAAACGCGTGTGCGGTGTAGGATTGGCGACATGCGGTTATCTGATCTAGACTCGGAGATCTCTCGAACGGATGTTATCATGACAACCATACTTGAATTCCGTTTTGACTTTCTTTATAGTCTGCCATTATCTATTGTTTCCCCTTTCTCAGCTTCTAGACGTATTGTCTGGGCTCACTGTGAGTTAACTTGCAATTGGATGGACTGTATGTTTCGATAGATTCCGACCACAGATGTACATCTCAAAGACTCACAGTGCATTGCATGAGCGCAAGTCCGACTCGGATGTAGACAACAATCGTTTCTCACATCTCACACGGAGCGGCGCTGTTTGTATGGCGTACACGTGTCTTCTCCCTTCAGCAACATCCTTGCATCTTCAGCTGGATGATGACATTTCACGTTATGTCTCCAAATGAACGGTCTAGCGAGTCGAGTTCTTTCCTAACTTGGGCGATCCCGAAAGATTCGAACACAAACCGAAACGTTCTGTTTATGGAGCATTTCGAGCTCATCTTGGATGGACTGAATGACGAGAGAAGACAATTTGTCTAATGTTACTTTACATGGTCATTCTGTCTGCGTCGTCTACACTGTTTAATCATATTGTACCAGTTGGGGGGAGAGACCGGAACAGGCAGCTGGCAAACATCTGGCCACTTGTTGCGACATTCGGGTCATCGGTGCAACAATAACCCCCTATAACCCCCACCGCATTGCACGCACACACATCGACTACGTCTGACTTCATTCCTGAGATCAGCCGGTCCAACGCTAATTGCGTTCACAAACGAACTCCACGACACAAGAGAAAGACGATTGGTTGAAGGCGTTTATTACGCACAAGACAAAAAACGTATCTTGTGTAGGCCAAACAAAGAATCACGACACTGATCATCAATATGTCAATTCGAACTGATTTTTCAGTCGATTTCGTGCCAACCGGAACATTCGCACTTTGAAGGGCAAATTTCTGTAACGCGACACCAACTTTGTCGCACGTTGATAATTCCTGTCACGTAGTTCGATATCCTTCATCAGCCATTGTGCCCATGCTTGGATGGAATATTCCATAACAGGACGTACATACGTAGTAACTAACCGGGGTAACGTTTCGGGCGTGAAAATCTTGATAATCCCTTTTAGGAGACTCACGATACGACAGGCTTTATTGTACACTGTCCGGCAATGATGTTCAGGGCTAAGATCAAACGACACCCAGATACCGATATCTGTTTCTGCGGTGGTCCAGACGAGATCTTGCTTACCAAGCTGATACGTGTGTTGCAGAGATTTTCGAAGCCGCAGCATTTTACGTTTCGAAGTGTTAAATGGTAAATCATTTGACTGGGACCAACGAAATAAGGTGAACAGATCCCGTTGTAATGCCATAAAGTCATTAACAGACCTGACACGTTTCCATATTTTAATACCATCGACAAACAGTATCAAGTTCCATCCATATGCTATTTCACTGTCCCCATCAACTCTATGGAATTTTTTTACGTTTTTACTCAATCCTGAACGCTTTTTCTCTAGCAAAACTTTATAAATTCTGAGTTATGAAGATCCTTTGATCTATTTGTTTATGCTTGCGGGCCAGAGAGTCGAAGATATGAAGTGTTTTAGGTACTGCTGGCACGATCGAAATTCTTTTCTACTTAAAAAAACTAATTAAATTCATTAAAAATAACGCCCTCTCTGACTGCTGACCGGAATCAAAAGAATACCCCCCATTCACTTGTCAAAAATAAAATCACAACACTAACCTCCGCAGAACTTGTTAGCGGACAGCTGGACGGATAATGTGACACGAATCAGACCGACAAGCAAACATCGATCGATATGTCGCATGCTTTCAATCGATACGACAAGGTCACGCCTCGCAAAATCACGGGGTTGATTTCAATAGCGTCTAAAACAATTAGAAACGGTTGGCTTTAATTAATTTCTGTGGGTAAGTTTGGTATAACAAAAGCAGGGTGTTTCGAAAGATTCACAAAGTAAATCGGTGACAATTGTTGAATTATTCATAAATAACCAAATATTTGATGTTGGATACACACTGTTTGCCTTAATTAACAATATATTAATAGATAAACGCATTTTTGGAGCGCGGCCTTTGAATGAACCGCACATTTATATTTTTCAGTTAACTTGACAGCCTTTTGATTTTGAAATTTTTTAACATGTTTCTATGTAAACGAAAAACGGTTGCACACTTTGAATTCAGCGTCGGTCAGATAAATGCGAAATAAAACTTGCACATAAGGATTTTAAAAATCACGCAGCCTGACATTTCGTCAACTTTGATCACAACGCTTAATGCCGGTGTAACTGTTTTGGATTTGAATGTCACTGGCAGTCTCAAATTTTCCCATTCAACTTTAACGGTTCTCCTATATTCATCAATCGTATTAAAATGTGTGTGTGGTTGAATTAATTTGATTCGCCTACATTCGTTTTAACGCAAACAGCTTTCTTCTTCTATGTCATATTTTATCTACCTTATTGTTGACTGCAAAAGCAAAGATTTCAAGCTCAAGTGACAATATCGATTTTTCTTGTCTTAAAATTACACGGCTCCAGCACCGTTGTCTAACTCAAAAATCGTGCCGTATTTCACTTGTATGTCTGATAGTCGGTGATCAGACACATCATTTTTTCGTGGGTTAACCGATGGCGGATAATGGGTTCCTATTATTAAGATTCTTTTGCATGCTAAACTTATCTTAATCATACAGTTCTGTCATTGGTCTACCGGGTATGTTCATACTAGTACGACAACGCCGCCTCCGATGGTTAGGTCATGTCTACAGAATAAAAATGGAAATCGTAAGGAAGTCGACCTTTCATCAGGCTACACTTGGGTTTCAAAGACGTCTGTAAACGGGATATGACAGTTCTTAGCATTGCCCTTCAAAGTTGGAAAGAATTCGCTCTGTGGCATTGTGTAAATCGTCAGTTCCAAGCAGAGGAGTATCAGATACTGCTCTTGGTTGTTGGACGTACATCTGCCGCCATTCGTTCGAGTACTGCCTTTCGCTGTGGGCGCTGCGGGATACAAGTCGGAATGGTTGTTACTTCCGGAAAATGTAATGAGAATTTTCGTTTAACTGTGGATGTTTAACTTCCTCAAACGGGTCGCGGTGCTACCGAGAAATCCAACGTGCTTAATGGTCAGGACCATTTAAGGACAGGAGAATAAAATCACGGAATTCGCATGCCCACTTATTGCGCCTCCTCTGAGACAGGCTGCGGTCAAGGTCAGTTGTGTGCGTGATAAAGTGCGTGGGCGTACGTATTGATTTAAACAGGTGGTCGATGTATCACGTGTAGGCGGGACATCACGTGGAGACAGCAAGTTTGGGTTTTGGAGAAATGTGGTAAACAATTTTTTTACTCTGAAACCGATCAAGCTCTAAAAGACTGGATGTTGCCCTTACCCGATGTCTTTGACTTTAAATTCACTAGGAATCGCATATCGAGCAAATCTGATGGCTACTTTAATTGATAATTCGCGGTGTCTTCAAATTGGCTATGAATAAATTAATTTATCAACACGTTTTTCCGCTTTTTTCGTTAAATGTTAACGCTATCTGTGGGCGAAATGCATCATTTTTTCGTATCAACTGAAGTCAATTTTGGAAGCGCAGTTTTGAACGAATTACGAGATGCTGGGAATTGTTGTGAAACTTTTGGTTACGGCAGTTGGTAATAAACTGGGTCAGATGTGGAAATTATCAATCAAGACGGAAAAGAAACATCGTAACACATGGTAACTTGGTGTCGGGATCTGCTCGTCAATTTTTTTAAATTTTTTTGGTGAAATTATTGTAACTGCTGAAAATTCGTTTTATGAATAAAGCCAATTTCGTTTTCTTCTTCTTCTTCTTGTTTATTTTATGCCGTTTTCTATCATTTTATGCTTGTTCGATTCTTTTCAGCCTTACAACCACCTTTTTACGAATTGCATGCATTAACCAAAAACATTTGATTTTTTAATTCGCTGTTTAATTAGTTCAGTTTTTTGGTGTTATAAAATCACGCGGATGTGAAGGGATGCTACATCATTTTTCACTGAAGGAATCACTTGCTGTTCTCTCCTAACGGAAAATCGTTGCATCTGTGTAGATTTGCCAAATATGCCGGAATAATTTTGATGAATTATTTGTCTGATTTTCAGTGCGGCTGTTCGTTGAAACGCATCTGTCAATCGTGTGCGCAGCGTTCCCGCAAAGCTAGTCGCTAATCGATCGATAAATCGATCAAATGCACGTGATTTGTCAGCGGAATTGACCTTATGCTGTGGTTTGCGACCTGTTTTAGAGCGACATACTGTCCGCAAGTTGTAGTGTAGACAGTGAACGAACTATCGATTAATCATCAATCAAGATCGATGGTAAGTGCACATTGTGATTATCGTTCACTGTACAAGCATTGAGTGATTCATTCATTCGTTCAATACACGAGTTCAGTTACGGTTGTGTTCTGTCGAACCGAAGGCTGGGTCAGTAGTAGCACATCACAAAGATAACAGAAGTGCGCTCGACAGTCTCGCTATTTCACCGAGGCTTGGAAATTCTCAAAAAGATCTCCTATATATGATTGACTGCATACCGGCAATTAGGTTTGTGATTCTGAGTGAGTACATTTTTGAGTGCAGGGTATGTATTCACAACACGCCATTAGTCACTCATAAGCGTCTCGTGGTTCTTTGTAAGAACCATATTTTATGGTGGCTTTTAAATATTGCTTTATTCAACGTCAGAATATTGTTGTCGACCTACTTCGGTCGATGTAGACTAAGAATTTGTGCCACACGACTTTTCAGGGTTTTCGGGATTCACTACAACGGAAGCAAACGCTTTCCAGCATCAGAGGTTTACGGTATAAACTGATCGCTATAGGGCAGACAAGATTATCGATTACTTTCAAGGTCAAATAGGTGCTTCAATCATTGACGCTGCGCTCATTGTGACTTTAGAAAGTAACAAAACGTTCGTGCGCTAATATCGAAAACTGAATAGCTACTCAGATTTGACTGCTGTTGTCCTCAATCTATCTATTTTAATCGATTTGTCGGAATATCTTCTTCGAGTGCCTCTCATGCCATGTATTTTTCAGTAGGTATGCTGTAGAAGTGTTTTATTACCGTATATCCCATCCAAAAACTCTGCGATGCGTCGAAATTTCATTAAAGACAGGGATTTTCGTAGAGTAGACACTGAACATGCTAAAATGACTCATTTGTGCTCCATCTCGATTGCGATTGATCGCATTCAGTGAGGTATGTCCAATCAATTGACTCACTGACCCGGGAGTACTACTCAACCGGTTAACTGAATTCAGCTTCCTAGCTGGACTACGCGATGATAGACGATGTGATGACAAGATTACGTTCGTTGGACGGTTGCCTGTCGGAGTTATTTGTCCAGCTATTGTTCGCGCCCATTCTCCGCCAGAGTATGCCAGAGATCTCGTTAAACAAATTTCCCGAAATATACAACCTCGGCGTGATTCGAGCCTGGACGTTTCGATTCGATTCAGTGACATCGTGGCACTTATACCGTGCTGGCGTGTGAATTTTAAATTAAGACACGTCGATTAGCGATTGATCGATTTTTTGAAAGTTCTGTCAGACATGATTTTTAGACATGTGCGTTGCATTCCAATCAGACAATAACGAATGTCACTTTTTTGAGCGAAGCGAAGCGAATTTTCGAAGTGTCCTAACTGCCCTTCGCAACGGCGAATAGTATCAAAGCGAATATCCGAAGTGCACTTCGCAATGGCGAAGCGAAGCGAATATTCGCTTCTACCCACTCGTTGTACTATACCCTCCCCGTAAGTCAAATTTAATGACAAGATCTAGACATGTTATATTGCCTTCCAGAATGTTTGCATATATCAAAGTTCCCTTATTTCACTGGCATCAATTTGTGTTCGCCAAAAGAACATCTTAGTGAACAATAACAGTCAAATTTACCTTGTTAATACGTTCGGTATAATTTTCATGAATATGCTTACTCGAAATATGTATAAATATTTTTGGCATTTTCTAATTTTCCAGCCATATTCCCTGGCTACAGAAGGACATCAACCTCTTGCAGAGAATATATCATCGGACCACCAAGCTCGTTCGCGGTTTATGGCCCAAACAATACGAAGATCGTATTGCAAGTCTCAATCTCTTCGACTCTCGTTACCACCGCCTTAGAGGTGATTTGATTCTTATGTTCAATATACTGCATACCCCTAACCATCCCCTAAATATACTATTCACACGACTACAACCCCGAACAAGCATAAGATCACCAAGTAGGAAAATAAGTTCTAACTTCATCCCTGGCCGTGTTCCAGAGGCAAGGAATGCTGCGTCACATGAAGAAATATTCCGCTTGTTTCTCAATGCTGAGATTGCCAACATTGTTGTGTAGTTAAACAAAGTTATACTTGTATAGGGTTCGTGCAACTGAAACTGATCTTACTGTCTCCACCTGCCGACGGCAAACAGATAGAAACCGGTAGTGGTGTGTAAGGGATGGGGATGTGAGGAACACAGTATTGTGTAGTTGATTAAACAGAAAATTGCTGCACTTGCCCCCAGGTATAGGTCATTATTTGCCAAAAAATAAACAAAATAATCTCTGTGTCCTTGGAGAGTTTGCGGTGTAGAACTAAACAATACGAAGATCGTATTGCAAGTCTCAATCTCTTCGACTCTCGCTACCACCGCCTTAGAGGTGATTTGATTCTTATGTTCAATATACTGCATACCCCTAACCATCCCCTAAATAAACTATTCACACGACTACAACCCCGAACCAGCCGGAGTCACGACTATACAGTACTTATTCCCGACTCGAGACTGAACTGTACGTGTATGCTTTACCTGGAACGCCCTAACCTGTAATGTTGCACATTCTCCCAACTTGGATATATTCCAATCGAACTTGGACAAATTCATCTCGACCAATCCAAACATTGAACCTATATATTCTACACCACTACAGCTTTGAACTTTGAACACATTCATCGAAGTAAACTATACATCTTGACCTCTTGGATTCACATGTGCCATCCAACCGATTGAAAGCAGTTTCTGCCCTTTGGATTTTCACCTGATTCCTGAACTGCTCCGTTAGCAAACAAATCCCCTTTTTACTACCTATGTTATTCGTAATTCCCATATTATTCTGTGGTTTTTGTAAAGCTATATTCTTTTTAGACAATTGAATTGAATTAAATTGAATTGGCTAAGTTAAGATTCTTGTATTATATGAGTATCGGCATTTTTTTCAATCAATCATATTCTAAGTTCAGAAAATTATTCGTAAAGGTATTTTCTTAAATTTGAAGAACTTCACTA
The DNA here is from genome assembly GCA_013407085.1 of Atriophallophorus winterbourni. Classification (NCBI taxonomy): domain Eukaryota; kingdom Metazoa; phylum Platyhelminthes; class Trematoda; order Plagiorchiida; family Microphallidae; genus Atriophallophorus; species Atriophallophorus winterbourni. The sequence continues at coordinate 12,907 of JACCGJ010005893.1, forward strand.
TGTATCGCTGTATGATGGAAATACATACAAAAGAGGATCTTCTCTCCATCTTTAATTGTAAAATATTGTTTATATGAACCCTAAGTTCAGCCATCTCCTTAATTTAACTAAAAATACTTAAGACGAACTTATCATATTCACATTGTAATCCTGCGATTGTTTAATTCTTTTTGCCCGAAATAACTGCCGGCTGCGCGATAATTTGGAAGTCAGCTGATCGTTCGAAGGTCATATTTGTTTGCTCGGTCAATGTTCGTTTGTTAGGCTGGCGTAGAAGTGAGGAATATCATATACTGCGTTGAACGAATTTTTAATATAGTTATTGGTCTGACAGCAAGCGAAGGGCGTTACTAAATGGGTCTTGCTTGTGATTGTTCAAAATGCTCATGCTCAAGGGTAGATAACAAATTATCGGTTACTCAGAACTCAGAAAGTCTTAGAGTAGAATAAGCGATGAGTTTAACAAAGACCACTAGGCGGCGAGAAGAATAATCCAGAACAGTCACATACCGCATGGTTCGTCATGCGTTCGTCGAGCTTTAAAGCGAAAACTTCAGATGATTCCGAGCGTATAATGAATACATACATAGACAGTTCTGCATTTTTGACAAGTTCCTTCTGCAGAATGCTGTTTTTCTATATAAGCATCGGTGAACTGCAACTGATCAAAGCTGATTAAAAAACATGAAGCCCTTCGGGTGAGTTTCATTAAGACATTAAGAAGAAGAAGAAGAAGAAAACTTTATTCGTTGAAACGAATTTTCAGTAAATCAAAATAGTTTAAACACAGAATTTCAATACGAATAAGAGGGACGTCAAACTTTGATGGGAAAATTTGAGACTGCCAGTCACATTCAAAATCAAAACAGCTTCGGTTTCGTCTGCAGGCATTAGGCTTTGTGATTGTGATGGATGTTGGTGAAAAGTCATGCTGCACGATTTTTAAACCCCCATGTATGAGTTTTCTCTCGCATTTTTCTGACCGGTGCAGCAAATTCCCCATCCTTCAAAATAAAAATATTTCGCAGCATTTAAAGCTTGCGGGGCATTAAACGTTCTTCAATTACATGTTCGCGACATGTTAAAACGTTTCAAAAACAAAAGGTTCCGTGTTGACCGAAAAAATAAAAACGCATAAAAACATCAATTTTGAGCACGGCCGATTCAAAGGCCCCGCTCTTAATGCCACCAACGCTGGGGTCAAATGAGTCACCGTAAATCTTGGAAGAATATTGATTAATTCACGTCACCTCGCAAGGTCAAATCGCTCAAAGTGGATTCTCGTTTATCGATCAATTACTCCGTGGTGAAGTGTTGGAGTGTAAAACAGAGAAATAATGTTCAAGGCTCACTGAAACTGATTTTACTGTCTCCACCTGATAACAGCAAACAGCCAGAAACCGGTAGTGGTGTGTAAGGGATGGGGATGTGAGCACCACAATACATTAGAAAAATAATGTCTTTTTGGGTCTACAGGAGCAAGTGATTAGATAAATACACATTGAGTTCGCCTGACGAGGGAGGCGATATTGAGCTGCTTTCTGGCTACTTGTCTGTGGGTGAAAGTCCTTTGAACTATTTGTTCAAGCTTGTAAGACAAATGGTCCTTGAATAGAAAATGAAAATAAAAAGTTTTCATAGCTACTATTGATACGGGGATTCTTTTAGGCATTGGGTGAGTGTGTCATTCAATGAAGATTGGTGTATAATCGTTTCTACTTACAAAACTGCCATATTGTCATTTAGAGCAAGTTCAAGTTGATAGCGTGAATTTCTTTCATACACATGTTCCAAGTTTTGACTACACAGAAGCATCACATAAGTGTGATTAATTATTAAGCATCTGTTTGTTAGCGTTGGCACTACCAACCTGTTCAATCACGTGTCCAAACACATAGCCATGAACAGCCACCTCAAGACCGGTTTCGTGCAATTTGTTTACCATTCTTCCACTGTCTCACATATATGCGGATCTTGATCCTACTGTCCCTATCTGACGAGTGCATACAGCACGAAACCGGTCGTGGAGTGTGTGTGTGACGGAAATACAGTTAGAAATGAACTACCTTTCGATTTCAGTAAATGCAAGGTATTGACTGT
>JACCGJ010005894.1:0-20073 GCA_013407085.1 Atriophallophorus winterbourni
ATCGGCAAACAGTATCACGCTACATCAAATATCCCCTACTATATGGTTCATACACCAAGAATAGAAGAGGTCCAAGCACCGAGTCTTGCGGAACTCCACTTGCGACGTCTTTTAGATAAGGTGCTGCAAGCGCGAACTAGGATGTGTCTATCAGTAAGAAAGTCCCTTATCCAATTGAGCGACATTCCGGTTATTCCATAGGCTACACGCTTTTTTATTAAAATGTCATGATTGACTCTATCGAAAGCTTTGCAAATGTCGATGTAACAAGCATATATAGCCACACCTTCGCCGAGTGCCTTGGTCCAATCCTCGGACGTTGTAAGAAGGTTGGATGAACAGAATCGATTTCTTCGAAAACCGTGTTGTGCTGCAGTCAAAATATTTTTGTTTTCAAAATGTTCTGTTATTCGCGCAGTCACAATGCTTTCTATTAATTTAGAGATCACGGAAGTAGTGTTAACGGTCTATAGTTTGCTGTGTCTGAACGGCTACCACCTTTATAAATAGGAGTTATCATCCCTGCTATCCAATGCGGTGTAATTTAATTCATGTAGGCTGAGATTGAATAAACGCGTGAGAGGAGCAGTCGAAGCAATGCGACCCCTGCAAGATATAGCGGGGATAATTTTGCCTGCGCCAAGGGTCTACTTTTTGTTTAGTTGACAAAGTTCCCGCCCAACCATATATTCATTGACAGTCATTTAACTTATTAATTCCAAACGAGGCGAATTCGGTGGAACTTGATATGAAATATAACGTCTAAGATGGGAGACAATTGAGTTAAACGTTGCTAAAAAATCGGGGGTATCTTGGGCAGAGTGTGTCAATCTATTAGGGGTTTGTACAGAGAATACGCCTGGTTTGATTCTTGATCGCTTATTTACTATCTTGTCGAGAAGCATAGAATACGTTTCCATTCACTTAAGCAAGTTCCATTGGAACTGTATGCGATCTTCTCTAACAAGAGTCGTGACGTGAGTCTGTATCTCACAACATGGCTTCCAAATGGCTTCCGTGCCAAAATTCGTATGAGTTACCCAAGAATCATTCTTTATAGATAACCATTTCTTAGTTCTTCTCCGGATAACAAACTGGTAGTTGTGGTTTCATCTGTGTGGTATAGAATTGAGCTTTCGTCAATCTTCGAATTCAGATAATTTAGCAATGTATTGTTATATAAGCCCGAATCTATAAAATAAAACTCCTGAGTGTGTGCATCCTGGAGACTGATATTTAAGGATTGAAATGGTATTTTCCGTACAACCTTTGGCGGTTCGCTCAATCGTTCAGGACTACATACATAATCAAAGATAAGCACTGCATTGTCACTCTTTCCCATTGGTGCCAAGTATTGTATATCATCTACCGCGGTTGCTGCAAGCGTTAAGACAAGGTCAAGGGTTGCAGGATGGTCAAGACATCGTCTGCGGCTCGGCTTGTCAACGTGGTTGTGCAGTAAAGTAATATCGATAACGTGATTAAATTTATGTTCAAACGAATGCAGGGAGTGTTCACTTCTTGAAAACAGATGCAGGAGATTAAAATCGTCCATGTTCAGCAATTGATTAGTCTGGCAGCTTGTGATGTATTGCAAGGGTTCGATTATTTTATCAATAAATGAGCATTCAGATGATGGCGAGCGGTAAATGATGCCGATCGAATATTCATCTTCATTCACAAGATTTACTGAACACGACATTATATCTGGAAGGCTGGAGTCATGATGATTCATTACGTAACACTGCGCTAAGCGTACATGGAAGTAGACTGCAACTCCACCACCAGATCTTCGATCGCGAACGCGACGGAGCAGTGACATTTTCGGAATCGACAGCTCAGCGTAAGTCATGTAGGGCTGAAAACAAGTCTTCGTAACTGCAACCAAATCGGGTGAAATTCTGTCACATTGCTCGCATAGTTAAGCTAATTTGTTAGTTAAACACTGAGCATTCGTATATATGTGCGCTTGATCGTATTTATCTTGCACTATGTAGGATCGTATAATGTAGCTATTGATCCAACTCGCGATGAAAAAAGGTGACAAAGGTGGCGTGCTGTGCGGACGCATAAATTTGTGCTCTCAAACGTTTGGATTTATCTACTAATTTTTTTTATCTCAGCTAAACGTTTCAGATATAATTGAACTCGTCTCTAGTTGCTCGTTCGGAATATACCAGTTTTAACAAGGTGAATCTTTTAAAATTCAATTATTCAAGTTTTAACCCAAATATACCTACTCGTGCAATAGCCCTGGCGATTGATAATATCGTTCCTGTTCGAATACCGTTGAGAAGATCGCATCATTTCAAATCGACCGATAGTTTTTTCGACTCCGTCAGATCGAAACTCGTTGAAAAGCATCACTTTTTTTCAAACTCGTTCGTTGTTTACCGCTTGGATCCCGCCATTCCGATCCAACGCATTCACTCCACCGGTAGCTACCGATCGCTAAACAACTGCATCGCCAAGTGCACTGACTCATCCCTCGTGCTTGTATACATGAAAGTTAATTTAAAATTCAAAGTCGACCGCCAGGTATCCTGAAGCTTCCGTAATAAAACATTTTAAAAAATATCCCAAAAGGCAAATGATCGTTTTGAAGATAGTGGGAAGCGTCAACGGAGAAGCAAGTAATGGCTGGTGCCACTGTTGACCGGAAACCAGAATTTACACGGAGGTCAGACAAAGATACGAATGACTGGGATCGGCATATTGATTTGAAATTTTGGGACATTTTCCTAGTGACAAATAGCATTGTGTAATCACGCAGCAGAACGAGAACCTGATCACTTATCGTTCAAAATGATGCTATGTTAAAATTTGACTTTTCCGTGTTTTTTATTTATTTTAAAGACGACACAAGGCTGTTAGCAAACGGTAGTATAACGTTTGGAACACAAACTTTGAACTACCTGATTCCAATCATCCCGAAAAGTGTACCGTCGAACACGGCCACGGCGGTAATCACGATCCGAGCTGGAACACAAACTGTTGATAAGTCAAACGTGCACAAAGTTCTCCCTGATTTGGTAAGTTAATCTTCCCGGCTACGTCTTTTCGGATGATAATGTTTAATCTCCATGAGCAAGCCTCTATTTCTTGTAGCTCGCTTAGTGCATCAAACTTTAGCATATATACAACAGACTAGAATCTGGTGAAGAAAATTTCAATAGTGAGGCGAGTTCAGCACCTGTAGCCCAGGTATGAGAGCGTCATATACATTTTCTAAATTTGCTCTGCATACATTTCTATCACACACACCACGGCGGGTTTCCTGCTATTTGCACTCATCAGGTATTTATTGAAATAGTGGGAAAATGATAAACAAGTTTGTTTTTGGTCATAGGTTGAACTCCAACTACATCTGTATAGGCACATGTGTTTGAACAGTTTGTTGACACCAACCTTATCCAACAATGTCTTACAAGCACAACTTTCTCTATAGAATGTAAAAAAACTATTCTGTTTAACAAAACACGGATGCAACAGTTGAGGCTGCAATCCAAACATGCGTGTACATTCACGAAAGCTCATGCAAACGATTTCGATTGACACTGGATTATCTTTCAGATATGGTAATTTACCGTGCGAACATTTGAAAAGAGAGAGAGAGAAAACGAATAGTATTTGTGCATCATGTGTTCTATAAGTTTGTACATAATTGATCAGAATCATAAAGGAAAGATCTATTGACTAGGACGTGGTGGTTGCACAGTGGATATGGCTGTCGACATTCAATGGACGATCCAGGTTCTAATACTTCGCGGTGTTTGGAAAATACCTGAAACCCAGTCCCCACAATAATCGAGTGCGAAACAGGTACCAAAAACAATGTGAGAATTATCTTCAATAGTTTGACACCCTTTCTTGTTGATGGTATTATATCAGCTTCGGGCTGAAGAAGCAGGAGCTATACACTTTCCCTTTGTCCACCGTGACCTGAAAATGGGAAAAAATATTAGGTCTAAAAACATAATCACATGATCGTCATTGCCAGGTACAGTTGGTCGTTCGCTTATTCAAACTTGCATTCCATAAACAAAGTACGGAAAGATAGCTGAATTTTTATGTTCTACCATTCTGCTAAATAATGATGGTGACGTAACCACGGCTGTTCTTTCGAATCGATGCATTCAGTATTCATTGAGTTTAACCAGGTCATCAAATCATTGTTGTATCCAGCTACTAAACGAGCAAATTAAAAGACGTTTCGCTAGGTTCAGCGTGTGAATTGACAGTTATTTGGGCATCAATTAAATGACCTACATTTGAAGCCAAGAGATAATTCAGAGGCTAACTGATGCTTTTAGTCGAATTGGAAATATTTCTCTTTTATGAATCAGGTTAACCATAATCGGAATACCACGGCACAATGCGACATGGAAACACGACTCGGCTCAATGCAACATTGATGTTTTCACTTATCTTTACCAGCTTGTAATGTGTGATTGCAAGCGTTCGCTCAGAACTACACCTTCAATCAAAGATTATTGTCATTTCGAACGGTTGGCCATTTTTGTGTATAATTTATTGTACAAACCTCCTATGTGTAGACGATCTAGAAGGCAGTATGATGTGCTTGCTGAAGGTATTCAAACGAAAAGATAAGTTGCCCACCGATGTCATGATGGTAATAAATTACAAGACCTCTTTAGACCTATGGCTCTGTTGATATACCGGCGAGAGTTCTTTTTATTAATTTGTTAAAAAAATTGTGCTACAATTTTTACAACTATTGGTAACTGTGGCAACTGGCTTAAAAGAATTTCTTCAGTTATAGTACCACACAAACAGTGGTGATAGATTTATTGCAAAACTTTCAATCGTCCAATATCACATCATCTTCATCATCGTATCAGAGGAAATTACAAAACGTTTCTCTCGACAATAAACCGATAGTGATCTATAACTTTTCATAAGAAATTTATTCGCAGATTTTCCTTGAGCTATTCCAATATTCAATATTTTACAGACCCGCGAAATTGTAATTTATGTAAAATATAGTTACATTGTTTTTTAAATTTCCTTTTAAGATGAGTGTCACGATTCCAACTGCAACATTTACCAATCTCATGTCAATATTTTGGTCAACTCCTGCCACAAAAGCTACCGCTAGGGCGAAGCGTTTGGATGTTTTGGATTTCAATACAAACTCTTTCGAGACACTCAGCTCTGCCGTGGCTCCTGGCGAAACGGTGAAATTTCTATACACATTGACATTGCCACCGAGCATGTGTTCTTCGTATCGGATGACTGTTAGTTTGGACAAAATTGGCTCATGGCCTTCCGATTTGGCTGGTGTTTACGTGAAACAATACGGCCAGGCGATCTGGTGTTTGAACAAGTTCGTCGACTTCCAGCGAGAAGCAAGGTTGAGTGAACTGTTTCCCGTTTGCATCAACAGAGCAAAGTTAATTTGATTTAAACGATTGCATACGAGTAGCTTTTCCGTCACTGATGCAAAGAATTATTATCATTTTAAGCATATTTCGCAACTGTAAATGTGCATCCACGTTTTTTTAATAAAAAAACACAGAAAAACAGAGATACTGTTTGTTTAGTTCGAATTAAGAAACAGTCTCTAAAAATGATAGTTTTCGCAACTTTTGATCTAAATGGAATCAATCAACGTTATACATGTTAATTATGTATACGAATCTTGTTTTTCAAGAAATATGTATCATTCGAATTGTCGACAAAATGAAATCAAGTTTCAAACTCTTAAATGTTGAAAATTCGTGAACACGAAAAAGTTCATTTTCTGCTTCTTTTTCGTCTTCTAATGTATTGTTTCATAATATAGACATCATAAAGGATTCGGTAATAAATAATATATAAGGTTTAAAAAAACACGTGAACCAGATAAGGAGATCTGATCAATGTGGTAACCACAACCGAAATGGCCTGCTTCATCATGACGTTTTAGGTATATAGCTTTACTTAAATGAGTCAGGCTGGAAAAATATTATTAAATGCGAATTCACGCTCGTTCCAAACGGTGGATGGTAGATTGGGACGTAAGGCGTTGATTACAATTACGATGGACGGAAGGTTGAATCCCCTCGCAAGGCATGGATATGAACAGCTGAAGAGCTAAAATAGATGTTAAACTCGAGAACATCAGACCAATGAAGGAATATGCAGTTCAAGCATGATCGTTATAGTTTAAAAAAGACGTTTTGACTTTGCAAAAAATATACCATCCAGCTACTAAACTTGTCGCCGGACTCAGCCGGAAACCATACAATGAGCGGATCAAATCCCTGAATTTAAACGATTATCCACGTTGTCGTCTAATTGGGGATTTGATTTTGGTTTACAATATTCGAACTTTGCAAAGCACCCTCTACAACGCTTATTTAATTTACGCGGCTTGCATAAGTCAAGAGCTCACACATTTATTATAGCAGTCACACACTCGCGACTCAACCGTAGGCGAAATTGTTCTGCCGTGCGAGTTTGTTTTACTTGGAATAATCTACGCGATTATGTTGCAAACTCACCAAATCACCAAGATAAGTCTTCATGCCTTTTTGACCCTTGACCCGCGCATCGAAGAAAACTATACATCTTGACCACATTTGTCATCCACCTTTATGAGTTTTACCTCATTATGGACTGCTCAGTAGGCAAAAAAATTGTGTTTTTATTGTTATATTATTCGTGATTCCCATGTTATTCTGTGGATTTCTTAAAATTATATGTTTTTTAGACCATTAAAATTGAGTTGAATTGATTTGAATTACAGTGCATCCATTGCGGACGGTGGATATTTTAATCGACTTGTTACTTATGAGTAGTTACGAAAACATGTCTATCTTAATTTGCAAAACCGAGTTGACAAGGTTATACTTGAATGCCACTGTTGCATAGGGTTCATACAACAAACCGCGATGCCGAAAAACAGAATTACATAGTGATTTGCGGTTAAGCACTCAAGGCGCTTATGTATGACCAAAGTGATGTGTTGCTCACATCACACGAATTTACCACTGTTTCCACTGTTTCAAGGCTCACCGAACCTAATCTTACTGTCTCCATCTGATGACGGCAAACAGCCAGAAACCGGTAGTGGAGTGTAATATCGGGGAATGTGAGCAACACATCACATGAGTGAGTTGACATTCTCATTCAGATCAAGAGTTATAGATTTTACACAATATAATTTTCGTGGAAATATGAATTTTGAGATGCTTAAAAGTACTAATTGCGTCATCTCATCATCACATCACTGACACCACTGTTATCCGAATGGAGAAGTATATCGGTTTGTTAATTTGTCTATCTATTGTGTTATTCGACCGGTATTGCTAATTTTTTCCTGGTAAAGCTGTTTCAAATGGTAGAAAGTTTTCTCATTGTTTCTAGAATGATAGTTTACGCTTAATAATAAAAATACTGCGTTTTAAATTTCTTTAATGAAATAAAATATCGAGGATAATTATTTCTTCTTCAACTGGTATTAAAATGATTCGGTTAGCCTCAATTGAATCCATTTTATTATTTGCAGCACCGGCGATTTGAAGCTCGATCTTGGTGAAGTCTGCACCACTGAAGGGGTAGATACACATGTAAGCACAGACTGGATATTTTATTGGTGTTTGTACGTTGTTTATTGCACATTTACAAATTCATCAGGTAACGATATTACGAGCAGGTTGCACGTTGATTGAGACGATGAAAGAAAGACAAGCAATGCTCGATAATATGATATATATTATATGAATTTTTAAATTCATAATATAGAGAAATTTAATCATTAGGGAGCGGCAGAAAATCAAATTCTATCCTATGGGCTGATTGATATAGCTTTGATAAACACTGCATCAAACGAACACGACGCGCTCATTTTCGGTCATCGAGTCTACTTTAAAACCGAATTTTATCGTTATAATGACCAATTTTATACCTAACTCCGATTCAATGAACTCGTTCATTTACTTAGATTTGCCATGGTTACGTTTTTAACGCATTCACGTTCCGCTATGCTTTCTTGCTGTGTAGATCGATATAATCGTCTTGGTTAGACCACATACAAGGTCACCATCTACTCCCCCTGACGTGACACAAAACGTTCATATCTCCCTCGTGGAAAATGGCATCATAAACAACGATGCTTCGAAAACTCTCACGTTCTCGGTAGATCCGGCGATCGCGTTGGATGAAGTTCAGACTATTTTCACAAGCGTAAGTTACTTATAGGAACTTTGACACGTTATCTGTTTTATAATCTAATCACGTTCGAAAACAAACAAATTTGCATGCTTTCAAATCGTTGAAAGCAATCCAGTGATCTGCTGCTTGGTGACGTTGAACGAGATTGTTGTAGCTTTTGGTTCACTGGAAATATGATATAGTTTAAATGATTTGTAGTGTGATGTTGCGGCAGCGCAGTTACCACTGACTTTAATCAGGTAAAATACTATGGTAGCTTTTCGTAACTGCTTGAATCATGTGTGCTGTCTAATAGACCTGTGCTGTCTAATAGACCTGTCTCTAAGATTCAAGGTCAGCGTTTATAATGAAATAATTTGAGCGGTTTTACACTACTGATGTGGAACCTGGGCACTCAGAAAACAAGAAACAATACGGCTGTAGGTCTTCGACAAACGCTGTCTTCCTATCATCGCTGGATTTACTGGGCACCATTGGATACGGAAAGCAACTATCCGTAATGAAATCTTTACTATCGACCTATAAATTTAAAAACAAGTTAATATACATAGACTTTAGTAGTTAGTCCACGTATTGCGAATAAGACATCCTCGTTTTCATAACGCGGTTTTCTTTGACACTCCAAGCTCGGAATTCTGTCGTTGTAAGTGTGAGTAGACTTGGACTTTTGCCAAGCAGATGAAGGCTTTTACTGTTAAACTAGCTGGAGTTGGTGCGAATCGTCTTCCAGGTAGGGGTTTAAGAGATCAAAATTTGCAGTGGCTTCTTACTCTTAGTGCTGTGGCTCAAAATTGTGTTCAATGATGGTCTTGTTCTAGACTTCTGCTTCGAGTTAATTGCCGAAGAAAGCTTGTTAATTTGTGTAAATTAAAGCCGCAGGAAAGCTGTAATGCTCGTTCACAACACTTGTTTAAATGAAATTACCATTTTATGGTTTTGCGCACTTAAGCACTCGGTACGTGCTATCGCCATAATATATTGCCCCTGATGATTATGTCAATGAGTTGGAAAAACCCCATTTTACATTTTACATACGCGCTACCCGATTTTGGATTGTTGCAAATGTTTCACAGCGCGGTATCGCCAGTGACGACTAAAATCCGTATCTGACAACAGGAACGGCAGTGGTCATAACCTAATCAGTTCACATTTGCAGGGGACTTATTCGAACATGATGCACTTTGCTAGTTTGTGATTTCTAGAAAGCGCTAACGCATTACGCAGCGTTTAATCCTTGCGATACCAAAGGGCGGTGCTTGTCTCCGGTTTCTTCAACATGAAGCTGTATAGGTAATATGATTTAACAAACTGAATGGGGTTCTAGTCTATTTGCTCAAATATTGTTGGGGCACGTTTTACACAAAGATATGTTGGGGCCTCGTGTGAAGCACACTTCCAAGGAAAAGCATTCTTTACAAGAATAGAACCATGACCGTTCAATGGAAAGTGAAACATCAGATCCGCTGTGTGATCAGAATAAAAATCATGCATACACTCAATATTCTAAAATAATAGTTGCAATTCATGTCAGAGTAAACTGGTGAATATGGTCAGAGTTATAGCCTTTGAGATTAGAATTATGCACATTTTGAATATGCATATCCATTCACAACACCGAAGATTTAGGTTGAATAAATCCATTAATGTATTATTAAAGGACCAATTTGACTTAGCACTTTTGATATTTCCGTATTTCACAAACCGACTAACTTTTATAAGATTGGACTGTTCAACGAGCATAATAAATAGCTCAAATAATGGTTTTTAAACGTTAAATAAATATTTAGAGGAAATAATTCGTCTAAGTAACATTTTATTATTGAAGAACATTTCATTTTGGAAAAGTGTAGCTATACTTACGCTTCCCAGAGATTATCCTACCATATATGGAGATCACTCATCATTTAGTACAATATAACAAAATGTGAATATAAAATGATCAATACTTTTGAATTATCTGTTTATGAAAGTTAGCACTGCGTTATGCGATAGATGCTACCCAGAGAGCCAACAGAAATGATACGAATTGTTTAAATTTCCCTAAACTTTACAACAATTTGACGTGTTGTGCTGGTATATGTAACGCAGCCGCGAGAAATAGCTCGATGATATCTTAAGTAACTCGATTAAGCCTATACTGTTTTCTTTCTTTTCCAACACAAGTCGGAATGTATTATAATGTACTACTGTACTACAACTCGGCAATAGCATTTCCGACGGATGCTATTAACTAAGAAATCAGCAGAAAACAGAATATTATCTGCTTTATACTGCAGTCATTTCATCTGTCACATCAGTAGCCGAACAATAAATGCATAAATGAAAGACACAAATCATTACACATATCTATATTGGTGGTATATGTTCTGAACAGGTTAATTAATGCCATGTCACACCATATTTCGTGGTTTCCAAATTAGCAAATTGCTTGGTAAACAATAGCGCGGGCAGACATTCTGAGAGGTGATCCAATGTTAAATCAGGTGGCTGGGTGTAAACGATCTTCGTCACATTAGTTAGCGTTCATTTGTCAATAAATAATGCGATTGATTTACTTTTTTGCCTTCTGCCAGCTGCAGTCTATTCATGTAGATACAAAGGCACCACCATCGGGCGGGCCCGGGGACGTAGTGAAATTTGTCACCAATGTAACTTTACCGGCGGGAGCGAAATTTCCCAATTCACGCGTGGAATGTGCATGCAAAAAGGTTGATCCTATGCCTGAGGCACCTTGCACAATTGTGGATATTGAGCTCACGAGTTTCGCTAATTTAGCTGGCTTGCACCTTGAAGCGTTTGAGAAAATATACACGCAAGATTCGAAGACAAAACAGAATAATACTTTATCAGTTATCCTCGGGAATGTTGTCCAAACAGGTAAGCAGATGACATAACATTCGAGAATTACATCATTGTATGTATTAGTTAGCACATTTTGAACATAATATGCTGAGATTATTGTGGTGTTAACTACACCCGAAGTTGAATTCGTATTATGGTTGTCTTTAGCTATTTCTGTTGTGTTTTGAAACTATCAGAACAGGATTCAAATGGAGGCTTATTCTTGGGCGATGCTAACCTCCCAATCAGTCCCTAATTATGTACATGCAATGCACATTTAGAGAAGTTAAACTCATGGACATGAGCGAAACATAAGTGAATCCCGATTTTTGTATTCATCACTTTGTGATAACACAGCTAAATGGGTAAGTATGTGATTGCTAAGCATGGGGTTGATAAATGGAGGTGAAACCGCGTTTCCTGTCCTAACGGTAATTGATTTCTTTGCGCAGGTCAAGAGGATACTCTATGCTAAGATAACTACGTCAACCCCGCGTCTCAACTTCACTTGTCATTCGCTTCATGATTCATCTCCGAGGACAACGTTTATCAGGTTTGCCCACAACACTAGAAAATGTCAATTGGTCAAACGCGTTTTATTACGCACATCACAAGGGATAAAACCCGCGCTTATCTTATATATATATATAACCACAACACTACATTCAACATGTAATTACCATTAGTAGTTTGGTTTATCAATCGATTTCGTGCCAACTGGTTCACTTCAAACCATCAATCATGTTATTTACATTGACGAATTGCTTATCCTCTAATAGGAGCTGACGGTGCTCACATGCAAACGTGTCCTAGGATTGTGTCGTCGCTAGATCGGTTCTTAGGCAATTCTTCCGAAGCGTGAATCGTTGCTGGTTGCCATTGTTCTCTTCGATTGTTTTGGCACCTTCTGTTTGTGTGCTATGCCAGAGGGTGATGTTCTACACACTTTCAGAAAACACTTGTTGGTAATGCATTTCAGTCCTGTACAAATACGCCGTTTTACTTGTCACTGTTGAAGGTGATGTCAAATTTGACACTGCTTATCATTTCTTCATTGTTACAAGGCATGCAGATCATGATCTTAATGTGCCTACCTGTTGTTGTTGACCTCCTTCGGTCGATGTCGACCATGGATGTACATCAAAATCGCGTGAATGTTCAAGTTTTGCAGCTTTTGGAATGACTAATCAGTCCGATTCGGGAGGAACAATCTCTTCCGCACCGCTGGCTACCTACCTATCTACTCACCTACCTACCTACCTAAATGTTAATAATATAAAACTGGTCCCGAGGCTGATAGAATTAATGCAGATAGGGAGGTTGCCTTGAAGACTGATGAAAATTTAGCAGCTGGAGAAATTGAAATATTTCCGATCCACTTTGGGAAAGATTGAAAATATTGATAGCGGCATAAGCTTTATGACTCAATGTATGTGAATGTAAGTCGAAAAGCGAACTAGATGAAACTTTCAAACACAGCGTTTGAGAGCAGTTAAACTCAGGATTACTGATGCGTGTGATACGTGGAGTTGTAGAATAATAGATACAAGAAACCATCGTTTTAATGAGGTGGTATACATCGCGAGCGTACTAAATGCTTTACTGTACGGTAGTGAAAAATGGACCACCCTCGCAAGACACAAAGAAGGCTGAATGCTTTCTGTCTAAGAAGCATCCGTCGCTTATTGAACATATCTTGGATGGACAAACTGACTAATGCTGAAGTACTTTCGAAGGCTGGTCTACAGAACATGTTCACCGTATTATGGCAGGGCCGTCAACTGTGACTTGGTCACGTCTACAGAATGGAAAATGGTCGTATTTCCAAAGATCTGCTATATGATGAGTTGAAATCAGGAAGTCGGCCATTGGGCAGACCGCACTTGCGGTACAACAACGTTTGCAAAAGTGATATGATAGCTCTTAGCATTGACCCCAGTAGTTGGAAAAGAACTTTCTCTTGACCGCTTAATTTGGAAGCATTGTGTAAAGTGTCCCCTGCAACCTCGGAAGAGCAGATACAGCTCTTCGTTACTGCATGTAGATCGCACCGCCGGCATGAAAGTGACGCCGATCTTTCGAGCTCTGTCTATCGTTGCAAGCGCGGCAGGAGAGATTGTTACTCCCGAATCGGACTGTTAAATCATTGAAACGCTGTGCAGCATGAAGAAGTCATGCGGTTATGATCTACATCCATGGTTCACCGTTCAATGATTTGTTTTGATGTGTTTTATAAACCTCATCCCGGTGAGATAGTATTTTTTTAATCTCTACGATGATAGGCCTTTCCTATGAATTGGGACGATTTATGGAAAATGCTGACAGTCTGTTACTGACCACCGGGGTGAAAATCGCGGACGCAAAGGATTTAAATAACGGGGCCAGTGTCAGCGTTGAGTGTTCCATTCATGTTGGCACTTTCACCACGTCATTCAACACCAACGTGCCTGTATCGAGGGATGGGACCGAACAGATGAAGATCGAATTGACGACAAGTTTTCCAACTGGCATCAATATGATGGTCGCCAAACCAGGGTGGGTTTTGTTCATCGCGTGGCATCACGCAAAGTGTTATAAAACCAATAGATTTTGATTGCGCTTCTAAGATAAAACTCTGCTTAATTAAAACGTTTTCAACTTTATAGTACGACCTTGACCACAAACGTTTGACTATTTTGCAAGAAACTCTAGTTAATATTTGGGCGTACCATGTAGTTCAGAAAGTGAAGGGTCATTGACTAAACTCCAATTCTGATGTATTTTATTTCAAAGGTATTACCAATTCAAGTCATCATTAAACACATCTACCTTGAAAAATATTTGACGACAAATGTATCAACAACGAAACGTAACCACTATTCGAAAATGATTTGCGTACATCTTTGAACGACCTTTAGAATTACTTCATATTTTATACCATTCTGGATATAAGCAACCTTTTTGCCGCGCATTTTCTTTTGTCTACATAACCGCTAAATCCCAATTATGAACAGAGTTTCATTTCTTAAGTGGATTTCCTATTTCAAGTGAACGGAGACAGTTGCGGTTGAACAAAATAATGGCAGCTGACTCGAAGCTGGAGTGTACAAAGCAAAAACTCTACGTTCACAAAGGAGACATTTTCACTTCGGTTATCCTAATGCATCCGGAACTGGACAGATCGTTCCAACCGGCATCCAGTGGTGACCCGAAGATCGCCTTGTTCACGGTGAGTGAATGCACAGCAAATGAATTTTTAGATATGTATTCTGGTACACATCCTCAGGACTTATTTCGTTTGTTTTCTCCCGAAAATGTATTCTACGTTAGAAACAAACGCATATTTTAGTTTAATAATTGTTGAACACAGTGAGTTTGAGGGTTGCTGTGAATTTGGTGGCTAGATGGTGGTACAGGTTTAAAAAATTGGACTTTACTACCGACATTGAACATTTTGAAAAACATGCTTAATCAAGATCGGTACCACGAATAATTGAATAATAAAGGACAGCTTCGCACTCTACCTCATATATCATATCACCCCGAAAACATCATGCTAAATATCCGGAAATCAGATTCAGCCGCAAAGACCGGATAAGCAATAAAAATGCATGTTGAGCGCATGACACAATATCTTTCTGTAATTCTGTACTTGAGCATACAGGTTCATTCTACGAAACCTATCTAACAGTGCATTCATCGCGTAGCGAGTGTAATAACACTTTCCAAGTGTTGTTGTCACTGTTCTAGACGTTCAGAAATGGACCGTACTACTCACACAAACTGATTAGTGTACTGCGAACCGGTGGACATATGCGTGTGCGCTTGTGTAATGGAAAAGCATGAAACTATGTTCACAGTTTGTACAGCTAACATGCGTAGAAACGTACTCAACTCATATCTGTGAATGAAGTTTCTGGAATGACTCGCCCTTCAATTGATATTTTGAACAGTCGTGTCGGTTGGTTAAAAGAGGGCTGAACAAACTATCCATTTTCGCATGCATCGCACCGAATGATACGTTTCGTGCAGGTTGAACTCATCAAGTAGGGACAATAGGATCAGAATCTATATTCGATGAGACATTTGTTAAATAGTAAACAGAGTATAGTCTTTGAATCTATTTTTAGTGCGGCCAGTCACAATCAGTAAATGAACTATTTAACTAATCAAAGCTATTCTGGATTTGATTATTAAAAAAAAACAGATGTAGCTACTGGCTCAACCTAGGAGTGAGAAGGCACGAGGGAAATGTTCAATTGAAATCTAATATAAACTTTGCAATTAAATTCAAGAAAAATAAACAAACAAAAATCTCCCGCATCTCTAAAGTAAGCTCTCCATTTCGATTCTTAGGCCAACGGTTTCTACTTCGACCAAACTGAACAGATTGACTTTGAACTTACGGTCAATCCACAATTGCAAATCAAAGACGGAACCGATGTGCTAGAGGCCAATGTGTTATTCGAACTCATTTGCATGGCGTACGAAAGGACCAATCCAGCGCCGTCTGTGGATCAAGGCGGGCGACCGGCGAGGTTTATCACGAGTCAAACTTTCGCCGTTGGTTACGACAGTGGTAGGTTCATTCTAGAGGCATGGTTGTTAAGCGTAAACAAGTATACCGATCTTCGAATTACTTTTGAACTGATATGATTATTGTGTTATGAGACGAAAAGATTAGATTTGAAGCGCTGCATTGTATACAGAACAACAAGCAATGCTGAGACAATCTAATAGGCTATTAGTTGTAGCCCCTTTGCATTAAAATCGCTAACCACACTGCGACGCCAAATCAAAAGATAGTTGTGTATCCTATTTTAGCTTACCTGCTTTGCCTGGCGAATGGATACTGCAAAGCTGCTAAAACATTGCATACTGAAACGCTCACTTTGATATTTTTCATTTCAAAAATTTCATAGATAAATGAGTTTGATTCAGTTGAAGCAAATTTAAAACCATGCTTAACCTTAATTTCTGTCCACTAGCCTGTTTCGAAGATTTGGGTTTGGCAGACCCGTTGGTGATACAAGACTGTCAATTGACCGCTTCTGGGTCCACCGATATAGATCACAAGGTTTATAACATACGGCTAAATTCCCCCCGGGGATGGAGACCACCGGTCCGGGGCGGACACTTTTCACACTACCGGTACGCGACCATATTGTTTGGCAAAACGATGGAAGTGCGAAAAATTCGCATCAAATTATTTGACGCTAGCAATCAGGTCAGAAAAATCGAAGTGTTTGGCACGGATGACGGACAGGGATTTTTCTATCATGGCCGGGTAAGTTAACCTTTTTTAGACCTGGGAATTAAAAATTCATTGTTTTATGCTCAGTAAAGAGCTAATAACTCAACATACCACAAACAGGTTTGTGATATACATATGTGAGAGACAGGTAAGCCAAATAGCACGTTGTATGTCCAACGGGTCATTTGTTGAATGTGCTTTTATATATACATACAATTAGGGCCTGAATCTGTTGGGGCTTGCTTGGCTTCAACTCTCTACTGACAAAACGTTCCAAAGTGAGCAGACGCACTCGGAATGGAAATGGTGGCGAAAGTCTATGCGAAAATGGTTTAGTGCAATTTAGTAGACGTTAATGTGTGTGATTTCCTACGAGATGTAGACACACATTTTCAAAAACGCAGATGGTAAGTTTCAATCGTGTTACATATAACGAGTGAGTTAGCAAAATAAAGTCCAAATCGTCTTGACACGCTTCCTCTAGGTTCTTGGAGTTTACTGTAAGATAGTTGAATTTTCATGGTTCATTTTATTCGAACGTATTTGATGATATTTTGGGTTTGATTGAGCGATAATCACTATTGTCGGGATGACAATTCATTTGTCTCAAAAACAAAAACGTACAAGAAAACGACTCAAGCCAATGCTCTCATTTTAAATATTATCTCACACTTATGAAAACGGCGTTTCGAATGTTCTCTGGTCTGAACATGCCTCATTCACACAGAGAAATCTCTCTTCTGTAGTATGTCGTGACGTATGAGTCGCCTACTGATGGCTATGTGCACCTAAAAAGCGTTCTTCGTGCACGCGGTATCCGGCTTTTGATCGCGGAACAACAAAATGAACACGAACACGTTGAGCTCGCGGTCGAACTTTGGGGTTGTCGCAGGCAGAATGAAGTACAACATTTCGGTACGTTTACTTGTCCATTTATTCTATATCTCAGAATAATACTCAATAATTACTACTCTACTCTACTAATAAATCAACAAATACGAGGATTTTAATTACGGATAATCACGATCCCAGAGAGCAAACGTGTATTAACTTTGTTGGAAAACCGTATGTGGTATCCCACTTCTGTGGTTATACGGCTGAAGTATTTGTGCTGCTTTATTCGATAAATCGATATAACAAATCAGCTTTAGTATAAAGACTCGATTAAGAAACAATCAAGTAACATTTCGTTCCTAAAATATCAGACTAAGGATACAAGAACATACATCCCAGCACTTAAATTTCACAAGCGGTTTTTGGTTGGTTGCTTTCATCAAGTAGAGAGAGTAAGATGTTTTGAATTTTATCTACTGCATTCTGATTTTCGATAACAACTTTAATTTCGGGGTGTGAATTTGATGTTGATTGAAGTCTTCCAATCGTGAAAATCGAATTAAAATAAAACTATTATAAAAAGCCAAAGGGTCTTACTTATTGTAGATAAGTCATTGACAGAATCACACGTGTTCGATTGCTACTTTTATGATTAATAAGATATATATATATATAATATAGTATATATTAGATATTATCTTATTAAAGTGGCAACTTTGAGCAATTGATGGGGTAAGTTCGAGGCTAGATCGTAACTACGCAATATTGTCCTATAGTCAGTCGGTTGAAGGAATTAAAGAACTAGATGTCTTACTTTCATCAGTTATTTTGAACAGAAACGAGTCAGCGAATTAGCCAGTATTATTCTAATATTTTAGTTTATTTTTATACGAGAGGTAAAAAGATATATTGGTCGTTAATAAGCGCTTTGACTGCTTGACCAAGAATCACTTTATGGTTCTGTTTTTGAACATCGTGATTCGCTATGAGAACCCCTTTTAACAGTGCAATACAAATATACCTTTGTTTACCACTATACCACTGCTTCAAGGCTCACTGAACCTGATCTCACTGTCTCCACCAGATTACGACAAACAGCCAGAAACCGTTAGTGGTGTGTAAAGGATATGGATTTGAGCACCGAAATATATTAGTAATTTCATTCGTTTTATAAATGTAAACCACGGTGCCAACTTACCTTGACCCTGTTCACTGATATCGGCATGACAAAATCTTAATCCCGTTGGACAACTGATAATCGTCTTGCTGCTTGACTTGATCGGCGCAGGCCTTCTATAATTTGCTAACTGTCCAAGCCAAGCTGGGCTAAAAATGGGATTACAAATTAGTAATATATCGTTCTGTGAATATGACCCTTATTTGTACAATGGCTTTAAAGCCTCCTTGTTTACCACGCGGTGTAACATTCAAATTTTATTAGTAAAGTTAATTAATGAATACCAGTCGTAATGTCAATCTCCATAATTTTAAAAATTTTTGTAATCAACTTCTAATCTTTATTTATTTATAACAAACGTGCGTTACATAGATCCCTGCAACCTGATGCCATTGTCATTTGCCCCTCTCGGCGAATATCCACGGCCACCAGTAAATCCGGAGCGAAGGGTTATATTGTACAGCGCTCCAAATCTTTTCTTCTGTGATTCTATGATCGATCCATTTCTCATGTTTGGGGAAAGGACACGTTGCTATAGAGCAACGGACAGTGAGCCAGATAAATGGTATGGTAAGTTTGCAATAAGAAAACGATTCAAATTCAATTATAAAAAAATCATGACCTATCGACCGTGTCAAAAGACAACTTTACCAACAAAAACATATCACCCGTCTCTAAATTAAATTCCAAACGAGTTATATACTTTCATGTATTCTGCTCAAAAATATACATCCTTGTTAACATGAAAAATTAGTTAACATTGACATTAGTTAATGTTAGACTTTGCAACCACATTTAAATATGGTTAGTAGAAGGAACCAGGGTATCCAGGCACCCAATCACAAATAGATTGTTGGGCGTACGCTCAAGACGCTTAGAAACGAATAATGTACAGTGTTACTCACATCCCCAACACTTACAGAGTACAACCGGTTTCTTGCTGCTTGCCGATGTCCTGTGGATACAATGAGATTAGGTTCGATTAGTCTGGAAACAGTGGACAAGCAGTAAAATAGTGATACTTGAAAGCCACTAAGCAATCAGGTTCGTATAGAAAAAACACAATGTTTGACTATTGAATCACCACGGGCCCCTTTCAGGAACCCACCATCAAACACGATGGACTATTTGAGTGAAGTAAATGTAAAGAAATCTCCCGTACTAGACTATATAACTCAAATATTGCTCAAAAACGGTCATGCGCAACCCTCTGAACATTTATCTGACATGTTTACTCACTTGATCATAGCTAGAGTGGTTCAAAATGACTGTTAATTTGGACAAATAACACACATTCGCAAAGGAGGCTTTCGGTATGATGTCAAAAGTTACAGGCTGGTGACTCTGCCCTCTTTCGTATTAAAGGTTTTTGAGCGAGGAATAGCTTGAAAAAATAGTGCACCATCTAGAAAGGAACGAACTTTTGTTAGGTTCTCAAACGAATTTAGCAAAAATCATTCTTGCTTAATAAATTTGCTGCAAGATTAAACAATTAGACGCGTATTGTATATGCAGGCGACATGCATGTTATCTCGACATTTCTAAAGCATTTGACAAAGTCGATCATAATTATGTTCGACTTGAACAAGCTACAGACACTTGATATTGTTGGATAATTATATGAACAAATAAGTGACAGCCTTCGCAACCGATATCTGAGTTCGTGTGAATGGACTATTGTTGAAGCAAATCGATGTCACTAGTGGTGTCCCGCACGGATCGGTGCCGACCGTGGATGTACATCACAAGCGCATGAAATTAAATGCAGTATCCTCTCCAATTGCGCACAGAATTGTATGCCAGAGCAGTT